>JAECUM010002178.1:0-188230 GCA_016617855.1 Megalonaias nervosa
CTCTAAAATTCTAAAAGTATTGTTGAAAGTTTTATAAGTTATTATTTCAAGTGATAATAAGTTCCATCAGGAGCAGTTTGTGTGTGTACAATGCATTTTTGGCTGAGACCCCCGGATGAGGGGCACAGCCCCTGTTGCACAGGACCCCAACCACCGCACATCATTTTCAGTTTTGTTTATGGAGGGCCAAAATAATGTATGGAATAAGACAGAGCAAGATGGGCAAAGATGCAGAATTTTATGCTTAAAAAAAATAAATATGTAAGAATTTGAAATGTTTGCTTTGTTTGTACTTATCTTTTTTTTAAAAATAATATCTATTTAACTTAATTAACATAGCAATCCTTACAAGGACAGAGACGTTTTAAACTTAGAATTTTGAAAAATATTTACAGGGTTCCCGCGTGGGTCTGGAATTCTGGGAAAAGTCTTAAATTTGAAAATTGCTTTTCCAGGCCTTGATAAGGTCTGGAAAAATTTTAAAATCACTAAAAAGTCTGGTAAAAGTCTTAAATTTTCATTGTTCAGATAAGGTCATTAACACTCTTTCCCTTCACTAAGTTTAATTGTCATATTGGGTCCTGGACAATGTACAATCAGGGACGATTTACTGCCAAATTATCCTAGATAGGAATAACATGGATATATTTGTTTTCAGTGTCTTCTGAATTCACTTGAAGCAATGTAGGGATATCACAAATTTATTTAATTTAGTGTACTATAAAAAGTGTTTATATTTTTAACATGTTTGCAATTCACAAAGTCTGGAAAATTGTGGTTTCAATTTTTAATCAGCTTTTGGCATAATATCTTAAGGTTTAAGAGTGGAAAAAAGAAAACAAAACATAAATATGTAATAATAATGGTAAATCAGAAAAAGTTAACAGTTCTCATTCAAAATACATCATTCAAAATGCCTTGGGCATAGCTACATATAGCCTTATAAGGGTTCAGATCAATTTAATAAATAATCTAAAAATAAAATTATGAAGTAAATATATTTATTTGATCAGAACACCACCTTCAGAACAAGTGATTTAAGAAGTGAAACATAGCAGAGCTTATGTAGTGAGAAATCTTATTTTGGAGCTAAAGTATCAAAAAGACATTACCCATGAGTAGTGAAAAAATGTACATAATGATCATACGGAACAGTTTACAAATTTGTTCCACCTGGCTAAACTAGCTATGTATATGCCCCATCAGGAGGGGCATCTTAGCATAGAACAATATTCATATGCTGGTGAGGAACAGATTAAGCTCAGAAAAATAAACAGATTAATGTGTATGTAACAGATCATCGTAAAGGCAATTAAACAGTATAGTGATGGGATATAAACAACCACAGTTTGACTGATTACTTAATTGGCAGAATAGCTAGGGTGAAGCCATGTTAACTTTTTTGAAGACTGCTGTAGGATGGGCTGATTTGGACAGGTGAGTGGAGCAACCCAGTTCATCTGAAGTTACGTAAATCGATTATATGCAAGCTGAAGAACAAAAAATTGTTACACATCATTGCCCTGAATGAGGATATTTAAGCCATATTTGTTAAAAATTATCAGCAAGTTTGTGACAAGTGGCAGTGTTTCTTTGAACTTAGATTTTAATCCATATATAAAACGCAAAGCAATTATTTCAGTAGTTGGAATAGTGTGCAAGTGTGATTCATTTTCAAAATATTCTGGTGATTCTGGAAAGCATCAAGAAGAGTGAGTATTATTTTTACACGCACTGCAAATACAGTTATACCATGTCAGTATCGATCATTATAGTGTGTACATCTTTTGATATAACATCACCAACCAGCATATCTGACCATCCCTCAAAGCAATGCAGATTCAGAAAGATCATTTTCTATGCTAAGAAAATTTCAGCAGGATGTTTGAACAATCTTCCAGTCTCAAATGAGTGCTAAGACAAACATAAAATGACGCTTGCATTACCTTCAACCCCATCTACTAAAAGCAGCTTATATGAAAAGATAAGTTCTTCTTGACTGGATCATGCATGCTGACCCTCTCCCCCCAATCTCAAAACACTGTTTTTGAGTATCCAAAACACCAGCACTATTTGGGAATATGGCAGGTATACATGCAACTCTGCCACATGGCAGATATGTGTGGAACACCATAGCAGAGGGGTCTGGTTGACAAAACGGACATTTGAATGGCCAATATATGAAGAAGCCCATGGAAAGGCAGCTGTCAATAATTTGCAATACCATTTGAAGAATTCGCTGTTATATATTTGGACAACGAAAGAAAAAAACCACTTGAGAAGAGTCCACTGTATTCAGTACTGTGTGTTTAGAATAGGTGATAAGCATTCTATGCAATGCTTTGCAGTTATTGCTGATTTTGATCATGTGCATTCCCTACATGGTGTAAACAACGTAGCATCTTGTTTGATAATTGGTGGAAAGTATATCACTGGCACTTCTTGCAAACATTTCAAATCGTATCTACTTTTTGATTCTACAAATGAAAAAAAATCTTGTGCAGGATCCTGGTTTCATTTTTTTCTCCAGTTTGAGTGAAGAGGCAGTCTTGTAGTCAGACTGAAACAGCCATTGTTATTAATATGAGCCAGTGTATCACAAGTCAGTGATGAAGGAAGAATTATTTTAGTTTCCTTCAACAGATCACTGAATGCTGACCTCACTTGACTTTAATTGTCAGTTTTAAGTTTCATCTCAACTTCTCTCTATAGTTTTCTAGTCCAGATTTCCCTTTGAATCACGAAACAC
Source organism: Megalonaias nervosa (assembly GCA_016617855.1). NCBI lineage: Eukaryota > Metazoa > Mollusca > Bivalvia > Unionida > Unionidae > Megalonaias > Megalonaias nervosa. Next base: position 2,750 of record JAECUM010002178.1, read on the forward strand.
AGAATGTCTTCTCTGTATCAGCATTAGAATGTGGCAATGACAAAACAACCCTGCTCAGCCTGGATAAAAGCTCAAACTTGAGTTTTCCTGTTTCTGGGTTTTTATGGTTGCTGACTGTTCTCCAATTCTCATCCAAGCCAGTTCATCCTGAGGAGAGAGTTTCTGAGTTGGACATGGGATGTATTCCAGAGTTTCATGCTTTCGTAGTGTTTTTTTTACCATTGGCAGATAGCTTATGTTGTGTCATTTTGACATCAAATATTGATATAGAACACAAGACTCTACATGATCCATCATTCCATGCATCATAAAAAGCCGTGTTAATGACATGCTTGTAAAGCACATGGTAGCAAAGTGCTGGTGCTTAGTTGATTTGAAAAACTTAACACATAAAATTTAGTCCTCACCCACACGGAATGTTAATTCTGGACGTTTATGGGGACATTTCTCGTTTTCAGGGCTCTCTGCTTGCAGTATATGACTGCAAAAGTGTTGTTATTCAACTGCCAGTGTGAAATAGGTTTTGTACAATCTTCCTAGGCAAATGAAAAAAGATTACAAAATGATGAATGAGATAAATAACAAGGACATCTCACTGTCATTGATCATCCAGTCTAGTTTAATGTGAAATATAGATATTTTGACATTTTTGTATGTAAATATGTCAGACTATATATTGATGGATATTGCACATAAAATGTGGTGGTCATTACATTCATACTTGATCAAGCAAGGCCAACATGTCATATGGAATTTTTTTTATCTCTACACCTGCTAAAAACAAGAGTGAATGTGGTATTACCAGTTTGTTCATGTGCAATGTCGGGCCAACTCCTACACTTTTCAAGATAGACTTCTAACATAATTGTTGATGGTAGATGTTCACAGCAGTGTTTAATTTGGATCCATCCCATAGGGCTGGAGCTTACAGAGTGGAGATACCTTTGGAGTAGGTGAAGCTAAGGGTAACATAAATAAGCATCTATGCTGCAAATTTCAACATTATTTCCACATCCAATACCTCAGTAGACAGCTTGAGAAAATTGCATGCTTTTCATGTCGTAAACGTGGATAAAGTAGAAATGGCAGAATTGTTCTCAAGTATTCTTTTTGCTCCACTCCTCCTTTCCAGAAAAAACTAATTATGTTGCTATCTGGGTTGTTGGGAACTTGTTGCATTATATGGTATTTATATTAAATTCTATCCCAATACACTGTATAGGGATTTTTTAAAACTCTTTATAAAAATTATGATGACCAAATTTATTTCAGGATGTCTACCACCTGCTTTTCAGAAAATTCCAATTTTTGTGTGAAGTAAAGTCATTGACAGAGTTAAAATTTATTGGTCATTTAAAAATGCTTAGTTGAAAACTTACATGTATGCCAAAGAACATATTCAGTGACAAGCTGTTGCAAATCTGTCTGCTTTTAACATATTGATTTGGTTACAAACATATCATTTTCCCTTCCTGCCATTTAAATGACAACGTAATACCTTAATAAGTCAAAAGTTAAGGTATACTTTTATTTACAGGAGGGCGAAGGGCCGACTCGCGGCCACCAAGTGATGAAGAGTATGATACTGGGGATAACTTGAGCACAGCCAGTATCCTCTCAGATGATCAGAGTGGGAGCATCCCAGAAGAAGGTGAGTCTGACTCTTCCAGTTTTTAATTCATTTTTACTTGAGATTAAAGTTGAAGAAGGTTTTTCCTGTTAATTATCCCCATTGTTTTGGGGCGGAAAAAAAGTTGAAATTACGTGATCTGCACATAGATGTGTGTTGCACAGCTCCTACACAGTTGAAGATAGAGACCTTAAATTTTGGGGTATGATTTGAGTGGTTTGATGTGTTAAACAGTTTTAGAATTTTGATGCGGCCTTGATTGGATAATGGAAGGGTTCATAAATTTTAAAAAACTCCCAAATTACGAGAGCAACCACACATGTCTGAGAAGTTTTGGGTTTGATTGACTGACCTTTGCGTCAGTAAATGTCAATTGGGGGATTCAAAAGAGACGTCTGATCCATTCCTCAGGAGCAGGGAGTTGTGGCCTTTTAGGACATAAATGTAAAACTATTGAGATCCCCACTGTATAACAAGATGTACACTTGCTAGGTATGAAAAGACAAATTTGTACATGCAGCTGATATTGGCCATGTGGCTAATCCTTATCGTCAGGAAACTAAAATTGGTCCCTATGTTCACAGACTTTGGAGATGGGTGGGACAGCAAGGTAGGTTAGAGAAGTGTTTTATAAACATTGGTTGATATTGTTACTTGTTGTAATAGATTGATATACTGATATTTCAATAACCAAACAAAACATTCTAAATATGCTGTCCTGTGATTGAATGAGAATAGAAAATACATTGTACACACAGTTTTTTTTCAGCAAAAAGATTTAGTCAGCTTATGTTTTTATTTACAGTCCGAGTATAATATAAATTTACTAATACAGCATTATCTAAATCCGAGCTTGTGTTTTCCACATTGTTAATATAATGGTTCTAGAGTTTTAGCTCACCTGGCTGTAAGGACAAATAATCTTATGGTTTGTTTATTTGTTGTCTGTTCATAGTTACTATAAGAACATACAAAAAGACTTTACCACATTTGATAGAAAGCATCCTGGCATAAAACTCTTAAAAATTTGTTACAAATGACCCCTATTTTCTATGAAATTCAGCCACCATCACTAAAAGAAGAAAGTGTGTTCATCGACTTTTCAGAAATCACCTGGCATAATTTGACAAAATTTGAAAGAAAGCATCAGGACTTGATTTTCTTTAAAGATGATGATTGGTCATCAGAAATAGCCATGATTACTAAAAATAGATGCACCTTTAAATGGCTTCTGCTCAAAAGCTGCTAAACACAATTTGACCACATTTTAAAGAAAGCATCTGGCTGCGAAGGGCTTTAAAATGTGTGCAAGTTACGCAAATCCACCACATATGGCAGCCATTACTAAGAAGATTTTCACAAAGACTGCTTCACAGAAATTAAGCAAATACAACAAAAAGTATTATGGCCAACAGGGCTGTCGGTAATACAGAAATGATGATAATCTGCCATTAGAAATGGAAACTGTTGCAAACAAATGAGAAACATTTAATGAATTCTCTTTAAAAACTGCTCCATATAATTTTACCAATTTTTACAGAAAGAATCATAACATACATGGCGTTCAGATTTGTACAATTAATGTATGGCAGAGTGGTCTAAAGCGCTTACAGTTACCTATCACTGCCATTACCTCTGTCTGCATGGGTTTGAGTCTCGGACTCAGTCAATGTGGGCATGCGAGAAAGCTTGCTGGTAGCTTCTTATTGGTGTCGGTGGTTCTTTCCAGGGTTTTCCCAGGTTTTTCCTCCACCATTTATACTGGCCCCCATGCAGACCCGGCTGGTTGCGTGTGCAAGATGCACACAGGCGCCTTTTCATTTCCTGTTCATTTTATTCGCATTTTATTCCAAAAAAAAGTTTGGAAACGCGCCAAACATTCATCACACACACAAGAAAAACACCATGCACCGGGCCTGCCCCCATGTATAGCCTATCTTGTGCTGAAAAATGGCATTAAGCTGTATGACTACAACAACAACAACAAATAATATCAATCCGCCATCAAATACAGCCAGCATTACTGAAAAGAGAAAAACCATGTATCTTCTAAGAAATTGGCAAACTGAAATTTCCAAAAGTTTCACAAAAAGTACAGTGTGGCCCCAGCTATAGCATGCTGTTAGAATACAAATTTGGAGATAACTTGATCGTAGCATGGCTCCCTAAATTTCATATGCATGTTAAAGTATGAAAAATAATGTGTAAAAAGTTTACTATCATTATGGGGAAGAGATTGTGTATGAATTCTAATACACGAAAAAATATTTTTTCTTCTTAAAAGTATGAAAAATAACATGTAAAAAGTTTATTCAGCTATCCCACTGGGCTTCACGAATGTCTCTAATTGCAATTTTTTTTTTTCCTATTGCCAAAAATTATAACATCTGGCAATTCTTTTTGAGACAAGATTTTTGGCTGTTTAAACTTGTAGATACATTTGTTGATTTTTGAGTGGAGAAATTCAAATGCACCATGTAAGAAAGCTGCAAACTTGTATGTAAAACACACTGGAATCTATCTGTTGTTATTAATCCTTTGTTCATATTGATACACCTATGTTAACAGTGCATCCTTTGTTCATATTGATACACCTATCTTAACAGTGCATTGTTATATCATAATCCACTTATGTTGACATCTGGCCAGTGGTACACTCAAATAGTCATGCTGCTGAACAAGCTACAATCAATCAACCTTTGAAGGCAGGAATGACCAGATAACTGCTAATTTTTTTTAAGTGGCCAGAAAGAATAGTTTTGCTGAAACTTTTAAGAACACTGACAATCTTTGAAGCATTCATCATTCGGTATAAATACTAAGCAAATATACATGATTTAGGACACACAGGGCCATTCAATACTTGACAGATGATGATGTGCCGTCAGATATGGATGAAGATACAACAACAGTTGTTTTCATAACATATGCATTCAACATCATTGGAAGAAATTTCACCATGAAGCATCTTGCTTGGTCCTTTTGTTTGCATTTTCTACAAGAAAAATCTGGCTACACCTGCCAACATGTTATGACTTGGATCACAGGTTTTTCTGACATACTAAAATTAAGGAGTGGTATCATGAGAATTGTGTGCATCTTACACCATCCCAGTGATGCAAGGGTGGGAGCCAATGACACCCCTTTTACAGATGGCTACCACAAGGACAGTATAAGTACAACTTTTTTCATTCTCGACCTAGAATTTTATTAGGTGCTATGGTGACAGACAGACCAATGAATAGACAGAGGGTATCACAGTATCCCAAGAGATTTTGTTTTTATTAAGATATGATGGATTAATAATGAATATGGTATCATCATGATTAAAATGGCAAAGTGCACAGGTTTTAAGGTCAGATGATAACAGTTGTTGTTGATGAGACATTTTTACAGTAAATTGGCCACAGATAGATAATAGAAGGACTTTTGGATCATTTTCCCTTGTATTGACTGAACAGGTGCAGATGAAGCAGATGAAGATAGTGCTCAGGAACAGTTTGAGGAAAAGCTGAAGGACAGTATCGATGGTTTATCTCAAAAAAGGTAAGTAGCTAAATGTATTTATTAGTGTGTGTATTTTTCATAACAGTTCCTAGATTTTACCTTTCACTATATTTTACATTTAATGAGTTTAGTAGTAGTGGAAGTTATTGTAGAGTTTAATGAGTCAACACAATACTATCTGTATGGTGCTGATTACAACAACTCTGGTCAAAACTAAGGAGATCCATACTTAACCATGTTCATAATCATCCATCTAGAATTTAAGCCCACTCAGCTTATGTTAAGTTTCAGCTGTAGTTGAGAACAGACAGATATTTGATTGATGAAAATCATAGACTGGTGATTCGCATATTGCATGCTAAATTTGCTACTTTTCAGTAACAGTGTACACCACCAGTCTCTTACAGTCAACTGACTTCTACTTACATCAGTGCAATGTTAGGATTTTTGGGGATTTAAGGATTAATAAGCTTATGCTCTTCAAGTAAGTCATGTTAAAGGTCTGGTGGGCTGGTGCTGCTAACATAATGAGAGGTCTACAGCTGAAAATAATTGACCTGGAGCTTGAACCTACGTAATTTTCAGACCCAGCACATTCTTATTAACAGGAATCCTGCCCTAATCTTGCCCATGGTATTACACTTCTTTTTCTTTTTTTTTTTTTAATACAGTAAAACCTGTTATGAGAGACCGCCCCTTCTGCCAACAAAAAGTAGTCTCTCAAGACAGGTGGCCTCTCATAGCAGGCTTGTACAAAAAGACCAGTTTCCAAGGTCCAGTTTCAGAACAATTTCAAGAAAAATAGCCACAATCACTGTACATGTATTCTATTCTTTATTAATATTTCTTGCTAAAATATTGTGTGCATTCATCTAAAAACAAAATTATATAGCAACAAGATATACATGTGTCATTAAACATGAAATCACATTTACATTTGAAGGTCACATATTTTAGCATATGAAGTCGTTTCTGAATTACTCCTTTATAACAACCTAATTGTGTTTTACCGACGTTTAAACCACTTTTTTGCGAGTGGTCTGCTCTTTTTCACTTCTTTCAGTTACAATAATTATTTTCTCCAGCCTTAAAATTTATTTCTTTTTAGTTGGAGGTTTGTCCATTGTCATCAAGTTCTAGGTGTTAAAATTATTAGTGCTCAGTTGTAATATCGAATGTAAAGACGGTTTTGGCTGGGCTGTGGGAAAATATGAAAAATCTATACATGTGCATTGCATATCTAACAATTAATGAAATAAAAAGAAACAATTATCTCGTCCAGAAACAGAACCATTTACTCAGAGACAAAAGTCAATGGCTTCATTCAAAGATGACATACTAGGATTAACTCCATAAGCTAAGTGTATAACCCGGTCGCACCAACTTGAATAGACAACAGCTTTGTGATTGGATGTAATCACTTATCATCGGGGGGAAAAACAACAAACATCACAAGTCTTGAACACTATCAGTCGAATCCCACAGACGATTCTCTCTTGCTGGTTTAATAGACAATGACCTTATTCAACCCCGGCAATACGGATTAACTCTAAAGACAAACAATATACGCGACCACTACATCAACTTTTGCTCCACAAAGTCAATTCGTGACATGTACATTAGCCTGGTTTGCGGACTGTAGCATCTATCACCGGTAGCAACAATCCTGGGGTTTTTTTTATATACCTTTTATGCTTGTTTTTGATCAGAACAAATGTTACTAATCAAGCGGTCGTTGTAACAATTGATTACATATAGGTCAGTCGTGTCCATCTGTTCTCACGATATGGTCGTTCACATGGATATCGGTTCCTGCGATTAAGGCCGGGAAGCAGGCTAAGTGCAGGAATAATTAGTTTGGTTCCCTGCTTTGAATTGTCCCTGCATTGCTCACCCATATATGAATAGCGGAGAACAATGCAGGGAGAATATGAATCAGGGAACCAGACTAGGAAATAATCTACATATGGTTTACGACAGAATCTATAAAACACTAAAATCGCAGTGAAAAAAATTCAGACATCGGTAGCCAGCCTATTTTTGTAAAAAAAAAAATTTAAAATTTAGAACAGTATGAGCGGTTGTTCTTACAGGATTAAATAAAGGTCGGTGGAGTTTATCCTTGTTTTTGCGATGCTGTCGTTCATAGCAGTGACGAAATGCATATTTTGCCAAGACATCGCGGTCGCTGGTCGCTTTCAGCAGGTGGTCACTCATAACAGAGTGTTTATATAATAAAATCGATCTGTGCATTACGATTGTGGTCGGAAATGACAGGTGGTCGCTCATAGCAGAGGTCGCTCATGACAGTTTGTACTGTATTTATTTTTTTGTAGTTCAATCAGATACAATTTATGACTCTGGATGGGTTCAGGGCCAAACCTAATAAAATCAGTCATTAACCAAATATTTCATGCTGTCAATGAGTGACAAGTTGATTTTTTTTTTTTACTAGTTATGCTGTTGGCAAATTTTTGACTGCATGCTATTTTTGAGTTTGTATTCTATTGTCAAGCTTGTATTTTAGACCATCCCATTAGCTCTTTTGGTCTGTGACCTGTAGAGCTAAAAACTAATAGAATTTTCTCACACAGTTTAAATTTTAAGAATGCAGAAATTACTGAAATGAAGGAAATGAAAACTTGATCACAAGTCTTGATGATTTCTAAATTTGGAGTTTAGTCATCTTTTGCTCTATTGACAGATATTTTCAGATTCACATCATAAACTAATTGAAGGAATCATCATCATCAATTTGACCCATTTCTAATGCAGAAAACTCACCATTTTTTCCATATTTGAGTTTAAAATTGTGCCAGTCAGAAAGTTTCAAAAAGTTCATATCCCTATCTACAGTGGAACCTGTCTTGAAAGACCACCCCTTCTGCCAAAACATAATGGTCTCTCATGACAGGTGGTCTCTCATAACAGATCATAACATTATATAATCAACAAATCTGTACATGGAGATCTTGGTCTCTCAAGACAGGTGGTCTCATAGCAGTGGTCTCTCAGGATAGGTTTTACTGTACATGGAAAAGAAATCATTGAGTGACACTACTAATGAAGCAAAAGAGTCAAAGTAACCCTGACTAAAATTACATGGTCAATATTGGTCTTTTGGCAAAATGATTTTTCTCCAGTCTGAATAGAGTGACATGGGCCAACAATAAGGAGAAATAAATATAGAAAGTTAAACTTGCCTAATGTTCAAGACAGACACTTTAAGCTTTTGTTTTTGCATAATTTCACATCAGAGGAATAAAATATTGATGAAATGCTATTAAAGCATTTTGAAAATATGACAATTTGTTATGTTCCTTCACCACATTTGTCTGGTGACAAAAGTTTTTGAGTATTTTCACTTGCTTAAATATCTATATCCTAAACCTGGTGAAGGGTTGTCTTCCAACTTGGAATGAATATTTAGCTATGATAATTAATTCAGTGACATGCATGATGTTCCCTTTGGTCACATGTTGTACACCAATACCTTTGTCTTGGCCTCATTCTCTAACCTTGGCCTTTCTTCATTGTATTCTTTGTTCCGCATTCAATATCCATCATTATTCGATCTATCCATTGATGTAAACATAACCCAGTAGTACTGTCACATGAGTCGTAATGGATGGGGGGTTGAGATTTTTACAGACAGGTCCACCTGTACTGAGATATATACATGTACATGTAGAAAACTTCAAGTGGATTCATATTGAAATTGTGGACAACCTGTCAGAAGTTAATATGCCAAAGGCAATAAAATTGGTAATACCTGGCAGTGACAGTACCTGGATAATTATAGATGTGCTTTGTCATGAATTAAAAGGGTCAAAAGAAGTAAAATCTATTGTTAGTTTTTCACATTATTAACCATTTACAATACTGAGTTTTCATAGCATTTGCACGGATTGAGACCCACAGCAACGAATATACTTTAATGCTATTGCTCAAGTTTACATGTAGCAACCACTGTATTTTTGTTTTCTGGGCAATCTTTAGGGATGTGTAGATTATTGGTGTTGACATTGTAAGGTTAAAAAGAACGGCAAAGATACAAGCAAAATTGTGTATTAAAAATAGCTGAAGTATATGAAAGGATTCATTGTTTGGGAATAAATTGGAATACTTCATGAAATATATTCTTCATTTTATTTTTTCAGCTTACATAAGAAAATGAATTTACTTTGCTCCTACAAAAGTCAGTAGACAGTTTTGATTGGTTGTGTTGCCTTCATGCCCATGATTTTAAATATAGTTTGCTGCTCTATAAAACTAAAATGACCATTAAGAACTAATGAAAAAAGAGAAGAAACTCGGTGAACTCATTTTATATTAAAAAAATTTTAAAGGCAAAATCTAAAAAACTGCATACACTTTAGTGTTGAAACATTTTCCATATCATTTCCTTCATTTTTTTTTCTAAAAATAGGTATAAGAAGATAAAGAAAAATAAATAATAATAATAAAAAATAATTATGAGCTTACTGCCAAAGAAAAATAATGATAATAAAAATTATTATCAGCAGCAGCACAATCATGTTCATCTATTTTGCATTGCTCAATCAGTTTATGTGGTAAATTTGAAAATGTCAGGTCAGATATTAATGAATATAATTAAACAATAAAGGAGAAAGAAAGACTCCAAACAAAGAACACATTAAAACTTGTGGTCATGTTCTTTTCATTATTTTAGTAATTTATGCATTTTCAAAGCTTAAATTGTGTGTTAGTTATATTGGGGGGAGGGGGTTTGCATTAAAATGAAATAAAATTTTGTTCCTGTTTTGGGTAATAGTGCATGTACTTCGCCTTTGTGCAATATATATGTATGTCCACTTTGTTGTTTGTTATTGCCTTGAAAATAATGGTTAGGGATTTGCCACAAGCTGGTTAAGACTTAGTCTCGTGGATAAGTTTTGTGTTTTGCAATATTCACAAAATATCTCTGGCTATTGAATTTTAACAGACAGAATTAGTTCCACATCATAGAGTAAAATGCCCAATTGTTAACCTCTGAACAAGAGTTCCGCTATATGGCTATATTTTGAACAAAATGTTGAACAAGTCATCATATCATCCTGCAGCCCAGACATGAGATTTTGATAGCCTTAGAGGCTCTGGGCACATGAGTTGCTGGATTCTACCCAATGAACAGAGAAATAAATATGTATTTCATAAAGTGTTGAATTTGTATACAAGTATATACTAACACGGAAAGTTGAAATTAAGAGACAATCAAGAGACTATGTAATTTTTTGTTGTTGACAGGTTTTCTTTATTTATGAGTTGAACATGAACGTAAAATGAATAGAGGGTAACAAATCTTGTTCTTTTTAATACTGTTAATATATTTTTTTAAATTTTTGTGTTTTTGCAAAAATGATATTTTCATTGTTATTTAAGTATGTGGGTTGGAGAAGGGGTCCTTTTGTACCTTCAGAAGGATTGTTTTAATTGGGTCTTTTAAATTCTTGGTTTGTAGCCACTATGAAATCCACAAAAATTGGTACCCCATAAAAACAATTTTCAGGAATTTTTCTTGTGTAAGCAACAATGAGTCCATCATTTTCATATAGAATTTGACCAGTTGTGAAGAAAGGCTTCAAGAGTAAATTTCTAAAATTAGGAACTTAGGTTCATTTTGAAATCTTTTTCATTGAGTCTGGAAACTATTTTCAGCCACCCAAGGACCCCTAACAAAAATCCCTGCCTTTATACTGGTAGCATCTGCTTAAATACATTTCACTGTACAAGATACACTGGTATCAGTGAGGCTTCATTCAAAGTAAACATTATGGCATGTCAATTTTTTCATGTTACTGATGTTGAAATCATTTTGTGAAATGGAATTGGCCTTAAAATTTACAATTTGTACTTACAGTATACACAGTATAGGTTATTTTTACATGTAAGATAAAGTTGTTTATTTTTTTACAGTGCACTGGGTAGAAAGACATGCTTGGAAGGAATAATCAAGGCATTTTCTAAGAAATACTTGTACGAGTTCCTGCAGGACAGGTACTAGTTGTTTTTATAATTCTGTCTGTCTGTGATCCATCTTGTCTCTCCCAAACAGTTTTATTTCTGGAACATAAATCTCAAACCAGGGTTCCCACATGGGTCTGGATTTCTGGTAAAAGTCGTAAGTTTGAAAATTGCTTTTCCAGGCCTTGAAAAGTTCTTGAAAATTTTAAAATGACTAAAAGGTCTGGAAAAAGTCTTAAATTTTCATTGTTAACAGAAACTGTAATCCGGAAACATGACTGCTCTTTTCAGAGTTCTTCGGGCATTACTGTAGAATGCAACATCTCAAGGCGCGTATAACTGATAAATTTGTGGGAGAAGGCCAGGCCATTTTGACTGGTGTTTGCTGACTGGTTGAGGATTAATCTACATTTTCCACTTCATGGATTGTTTCATTAATTTAAGTTTTGTGTTGTGCTAGTGAGTTCATTTTAATTTAGTTGGAATTTATTTGATTTGACATTCTTGGACTGATCTTTGTGTGTGCCTGTGTGGACCTGATATATAAAGAATGCCTGGACATGATGTTTATAACACTCTGGGGGAAGAAGCTGATGACTTTAAAGCCTGGATAGGGCCTTCCAAACTTAAGACTAAAGCATCATGTCAGCTATGCAGGAAGAAATTTGACATTTCCAAAATGGGGATTTCAGCTCTTAAAAGCCATATAAAATCATCAAAACACATCGAAGCTTCGTCAAGATCAGGTTACATTATTTTGGTGTTTTTGTTGAAAGCCTCTTTGCTATGAAGAAATTATAAAACTAGGCTTTCAAGTATAGATGCCATTTACAAAAAATAGAAAAACTTTAAGTGACTTCTCAGAAACTGGAACTAATTGTGACAAAAAGCATCCTGGTCGTAAGGCCTTTTAGATTTGTACAAATGTGAATTCTCCATGCAGTAATGCTGTCATTAGTAAAAATATAAAAAAATCTTCAGTGTGAATTCTTCTATACAAAAATGTTGAACATAATTTTACCAAATATTACAGAAAGCATCCTGATATAAATTGCTTTCAGGTTTGTATAAATGATGCTGATCTGCTATAATATTAGTAAAAAAAAATGTGTGTCCAGTCAGCTGATTGTCCCTGTTTTCTCATTGCCGGCCCTAGCACTCCCCCCCCATGGTAAAAAAAAAAAATCACAGTAAATATATATATAATGCTTTGAAAAAAATGACCTACCTACCCTAATTATAAAACCTGTGTAATTATGGGGGTGGGGGGTGGGCTTTGGTGACATCTAAACAGAATCTGACCAAATTTGACAGAAAACATGGCATGATGAAGGCCTTTGAAGTGGATACAGATGATGCTGATTTGCCTTGAGAATGAAATTTAACCAGACTTTGTGGTATGAAAAACTTTTCATTTTGTATATATGATGCCACTCTGCCACCAGATATGGCCACTGTTACTAAAATTTGGAAGAAAACACTATCAACAATTTTCTCAGAAACTGTTCTGCAGACTTTGACAAAAATTGATACTAAGTATTCTGGTATTAAGGGTTTTCAAATTTATAGAAGTGATGTCAGTTCACTATTAAATATGGCTGCCATTACCAAATATGGAATTTCCTTGAAATGATGTGACGAAAAACTGCTGAGCAGAATTGGGAACAATTTTACAGAAAGCATTCTCACCTGAAGGGCTTTTAAAATTATACAAACGATGGCAATCTGCCATCAGATGCAGTTGCTATTAATAAAAATTTTAAAAATCTTGTTTAACATTTAAATAACCTTTGGAAACAGTTCGACCAAATTTGCCAGAATGTTTCAAAGCTTGAAATTCTTTCAAATTTATACAAATGAAGAAGTAGGAAAACATTTCCACAATTTTATCTGCAAAAAATTGCTGAGCAGAATTTGACACAAAGCATCCTTGCATAGGAACCTATTAATATTGGACAAATGATGCTAATACAGATTTTTGGGCCAGCTACTCGTGCATTTCTCAATTAGGCAAATGTCAGGTGAGCAGTCAGAGCCCAGTAGGGTCTCTTGTTTGTATTTATTGTTTGTTGAACATACCAGTACATGCCTGTTTGAGAGAAACAATGTTAAAATGGAGGACTTTGTTGACTGCATCAGTGCCTTATAAAAACTTACTGTAGATAACTGTGGCATAAATATTGTGACAATACATTGATAGTCCCAATATCTATGACATTTCTATATTTCAGGAAAATGACAGTTTCAGATGCTTTGATCCGTTGCCTGAAAAAGGGGAATGGAGATGAGCAGGCCCTGGCAGCCAAGTGTTACAGTTTGCTATGTATTCAGCTTGGTCCTGAGGCTGAAAGCCTAGTGATGGAACTACAGCCGGTCCTATTAACCATCATAGCTGATAATTCAGCTTGTCTAAAAGCAAGAGGAGAGGTGAGACATTTGTATAATGGGAGGTATTCAGTACAGTTATTAAAGACCAAAGAAAGTATACTTCATCCAGGTATTAGCTTCACCCTGTTTAGACTGTTTCATAATAGACCATTTTCAAGAAACTGGCAAAGAAGAATGGAAAAAGCATAACCCGATCTATACCGTATAAGTTGAGAATCTTAAACCACAATGATGCGATCATATTCAGGGCAAGTGAATAAAGAAACAAAGAATGTCAGTATTTGTATGATTGCTTGATATATGAAGTAGATATAGTATTATGTGTGTGATTGTACATTCCATGTGTCTTTATCAACCATTCTAAAGGAAGAGTTGACAGATTTCCACCATTTTTAAAAGGGCAAATACTGTCTTAAATAAACTTCTTGGTCACTCAGATTTATATTGTCTTAGGTTATTGGTGTACAGATCATAAAACAAAATTTTTTTAATTAAATGTAAATAGATTTTGTTTAAAAATTATTTAGAAGGTAAACACAAATTTCCACTATTTTTTTACCTCAAAAATAACTTTGTGTTTTAATTTAATTTCAGTGTGCAATTACAGTTGTCATGTGCGTTTTTATTGCAAGTAGTGATATTGAGGTAAGTGTTAATCAATCTTTAGTTTTATTCCCTCAAAAATTATTTTTTCTTTGTGTTTCTCATTGATTGAATCCAAAACAATATTTAAATTGGAGCTCTTTTTGGTGTTCATCCCAAAATCGCCATTTTCAGAAGATTATTTTGTACTTGTGTGTGAGTTCTTTCAATAACAAAGATGTATTTGTGCATTTTTTAAACTTTATTGTCAGATCTTAATTTTAAAACTAGAGTTGTCTGTAGTAAGAGTTCATATTTTCTCTGGTCCATGGTCCTCGACTCTCAGCTTTAAAGTTTGTTCATTCATCGAAATAATTTAGCCTGCCTGTGATTTACATTTTCATAATCCTAAATATAGCTTATTAGAGGTGCAGATAGTTCAAATTATAACATTTTGTATACATCAGCCATATGACATAGCACATTATGTTATGATGTCGTCTCTCCATCTACAGTTACCAAACTTTGTGGATGGCTTGTACTTTGGGAAAGGAAAAATCGTATTGGTCTTGGGATCAAAAGGTCATGGTCATTGTTACTGTGAGAAAGAAAACAAATTCCACACGATAACTTAAGTTTTCCACTATCTTCAGTTCCAAACTTTGTGGATGGTATGCACTTACGATAAGTAACAACCATATTTATTTCAAGCACCAAAGGTCAAGATCATTTAGGCAAAAAGGAGAAAAATGTTTTCTATACAATAACTGGAATTCATCATCTGTGCTTACCATACTTTGTGGAGGGATTACAGTTTGTGTCTTTGCTTCATGTTTCTGGATTTGAACTCATACATCAAACTTTGAAAACCTGCTATAGTGGTTGTCTCTGTTTAACAGCCACCTTCATGTTGTAATCAGTTATACTAAGTTTCATCTAAACTTGGCATTTCTAACCTTCTGGCTGCATGTGGCCTAGTCCTTCACACTGTGTGGTCTGTAGCCATGTAGGCAGTCCTTTTGAAAATATGCATTTTAATTAATATGCATAATTAGTGATAAGGAACAGTTGCTCATGTGGCCCACAACCTTAAGGATTTTATGTTTTGGCCCCAGGCCCAAAAAAAGGTTAGACAACCCTGATTGCAATCATAGTGGACATCTGTCTGTATGCAGAGGTTTTTTCCTTTTGAAGTTTAATGGCGTATGAATACCTGTAAGGCTGTATTGTGCTGAGGCAGTTGAATAAAGGTCCCTTCCGCTAGATGCAACATGGCAGCAGACCCAGCCTGATCAGGGCAGGATTTGTATCTGCATCCTTCTGGTAATTAATCTGGCTTTGTAACCATCGAGTCACAGCAACTTCTGTGTGTAGTCCATCTGTTCATAAAGAATAGTCTCTGCAATTCCACTTGCATGTGTTTTATTGATATGTTTGGTTGTTTACATTTGAGTATACAACTAATATTAGTAACCAGACTTTTTCTTCCACCTCTCATAATTTCAGCAAGTGGCTAAAGTGCTGGAAGTTCTGGAGTGTGTTTTTAAGCTGTCTTTCAGGAAGGGTGATGGGTCCATCCCTAACCACAGTCTAGAATTGTGCAAACTCCATGCTCACTGCCTGCAGGCCTGGAGCCTGCTAATGACCGTTGCATCTTCCAATGTAGTTCATGTGATGGTGGAAAAGTGAGTACACTAGTGTATGTGTATATTGGGAGCGAGAGTTTTTATAGTGTATTCACAATAACACTGCAAAAACTAGAAATGTTAACTGCGCCTCCATCATTAGGGTGTTGCAATAATGCACGAGCTGTCCATGTGTTTGTCTGACAGTTGGCATGCTTTTTTTAGCTAAGGAATTGTTATGTATATTTCAATTGTATTCTTAGAATTTTGTTATCATTATGTGCTATATATAATTGGACTTTGTAATTGACCTTGTCCAACATCAAGTTCATTATGTACCTGACTCTTCATTCATTCTGTAAACAAGATAATACAAAGTTTTTATTTCTCTGTGAATGTAGGTTGAATATTGGTATTCCCACATAGTTGGACTTCTTGTGCCTGGTGTTTACCATATTATTACGATTTTAATAACAGATGTTTTCTTGTTGGCAACACAACATAGAATTTTCTAGAAATGAACTTTAGACCCTCATCCTGGTTTATTTATTTTTTTTATGTTTTTTTTTTATATAATCTTGTTTACTTGATTAATTACTCATTCTTGCAATAACATCTGAAGCTGAAACATTTGTATTGTTCAGTTTTTGATTTGGATTTATTCTAATTATTATTCACTGGATTTACAAAGTGCTTAATATTATTCTTGGACAGAGGCATTAACTCGGAATTATGGTGATTTCACATCTTAGATTATATTATTGTGATTCATCAAAGGACTGATGGCACATCTCCACATCACAGTTGACCACAGGCACATCAACATGTTCAGAGTTGAAGCTTTTTTGGAACGCCACTGAAATTTAATTAGAACTTTATTGATTAGGACTGGTGATAGAACTTTTTGGACATATTTGGGATCTAATTCACAATACTGTAAGTTCTTTTTAAATTTTCACTTTGTGTTCTTGGGAAATAAATTATTTGTTAAATTTTGCAAAAACTTACTGGTGTTGGTTTTCACTCTTTTCTGTTACTTAGATTAAGACCATGGAGTCGTAACAGGAATGAACTGTTCTACCCATTACAGATGATAGGTCTAATCCTGAACACTATGCATGGATATTTTGAAGCCACTTTATCATTATACTGTCACTCTTGTTCATCTGCCCAATCATCAATCACACCTTGTTTTAAACTACAACTTAAAGTGTAATTAAATGATGTGGTAGTTTATCCCTGTTCCATGAATTCATTTTCAGTCTTTCATTGGGGTTTACAAGGTATATTTTATGAAACAAGTTGAATATGGTCACATAATAGGAGCAGCTTGTAGCAGGTGATAGGGCTCTGCAGTTCATAAATTTCCTGTCTAATAAAATTATTTGCAAGAATCTATTTGCCAAATTTCTGCAGTCTTTTATTTTATGGTGTTATTTTTTGGCATTATTTGATGCTGTGTTGCAATCTGTTTACCATGTAACTGCATAGTTTGTGCTATTTTACAATGTTACTCTTTTTTCATTATCTGATATGTTGAAATTTGATATATGGTTTACCCCACTCCCCACCCCGTATGCTGACAAATATCTCACTATATCCAGCTGTCTTTCCATATACTTTTTCATTTCCATAGTATAACTTTCAAGAATTCAAGATATTTCAACCAAATTTTGTGCAAATGTCAAACAGGTAGTGTAAAGATGCCTTTTTTTCTGAGACTTGTATGCATTTAATATCTTTTGAGCCCACCTTGCAGAAGTTCAGCACCACAATCACTTTGGCATTAACATTTTTTTTATGTTACAATGGAATGAAGAGTTGCATTAGTACATAAATTGGTAGTGCAGGATCATTGGGTGCTAGCATAAATAGTATACAAATTGAGAGTACTGGATCGTGGGGTACAAGTCTCTGTGTAAGTAGTGGACTGTGGGATATGTCATCTCCAGATGACTCATTTTGGGAATGTACTGTTACGACACAAATAATTATGAACCCTGTTTGATATACATTTGTTTATTTATGAGATACTTTTGGGTGTAGGGATTCAGTGAGAAAGATTTATACACATGTCCGTTGTGTAAAATACAATGCCAACAAAAATTCAGAGATAGATATATATATATATATATATATATATAAACCAAGAGACACTTATTGAAAGTTAAAGAGACTTTTTTAGTTAACACTTTGCAAGAACAAACAATTTCTCTTTCCCCAAACCTTCTTAATCAGTAATTATTGCAATGACAGAAATGTTGAGTTCTTGCACAGAAAATTTGCATTCATTCAGAAAAATAAGGCAGTTTTTAAGAAATTTTTCTGTCAGTATATTTTATTCATATTGGAGATCTTACATTCTCATGTGGTTAACTCCTTGTGATTTTCTAGAGCACATCCAATTTTCATGCCTCTAAACAGTGCACAGCTTATTATTTTTTCATGACACTATATTGCTTGGTTTTAATAGGTTAACAATAACTCCAGTAAACCACCATCTACAGTTTTCAACTTTTGTGGATGACTTGCACTAAAGGTTAAAAAGAACCCTATTGATTTTGAGGTCAAAAGGTCAGAGAAGTTAAGTTTGTTGACTGAAGCAAGAAAAATGTTCCACACAGTTGCTAAACTTTTCCACCACCAAAATTATTTAAACTTGTTGAAGGCTTGCACTTGAGTTAAGAAAAACCCATATTAATTTTGATGTCATAAAGCCAAGGTCACTAACTGAAAGAGAAAAAATGGTTTCCACACAATACAATTTCTTATACAATTGCACTTGATTTAAGGAAAAATTCTATATGTTTTGGAGTCAAAAGGTCTCACTGTGATTAAGAGAAGAAAAATGGTGTCTGTACAGAAATTTCTGTTATCAACCATGCACCGTCACTGAAGTTAGTGGATGACTTGAACATTGGTGAAAAAATGCCTATGGATTTTGAGGTCTAAAAGGTCAACAATCATGGTCACTTTGAAAAAAAGAAGAATCTTTTTGCATATCAACTTTAGTACTTTGAACAAGGTTTGGGGGATTTTGTTTTTTGTGTGGAAGAAGCCACAAGGTCAGAGGTCATGGTCATTATAAGTCTAATAATGTTTTCTGTACAGCGAG
This sequence comes from Megalonaias nervosa, assembly GCA_016617855.1. Taxonomy (NCBI): domain Eukaryota; kingdom Metazoa; phylum Mollusca; class Bivalvia; order Unionida; family Unionidae; genus Megalonaias; species Megalonaias nervosa. The sequence goes on from JAECUM010002178.1 coordinate 21,582, forward strand.
TTTTGTTCAAGACTGTATGCTTGACCGTGGGTGGAGGTCATTGAGATCCTTTGGTCAGTAAAGTCCCAAATCAATCATTCCATACTAATACCGACACAGGGTCTATAAAAAATATTGTGGGCATTTAATATACCGTTCATGGTTCTCTTGTTTGCAGTTGTTGTTACTTTCCAAGATTAGAAGTTCCATGTTCAGAGGCATAATCTGATATTCATCTCTTTGTTAAGATTTTTCAGTCAACTGGTCCAATCAGTGAATTCAATTTTGCATTTAATTCTGCTTCTGATTGTAGCTTTTCAGTCCTAGAAATTGAAGTTTTGATGATTTTCGAATACATCATAATAAAAAACTTTTTTTTCTTCAGGTATTTGGCCAAATTCACAGATTTCCTTCACAGTTCAGACTTGGAGTTGAGGATTGTTGCTGGAGAAACAATAGCACTGATCTATGAGCTGGGAAGAGATGAGGAGGATGTATGCATTATTAAAATCTGCCACTACTTTTTTTTTCAATTACAATATAGTCTCACCAGGCTGATTGACCAGGTGAACATATGGTATGGTGTATGGTCCATCCTGCTTCATCCATTCACGCTTCTCTTCAGATTCTCGAAAACTGCATGACCAGTTTTATATTTAATTTTACAGGGAGCATTTTGGCTAAATATTTGTTCAATCATTGTTGATATTTCATCCTTTTTGGGCACTGTTACAAAAATATAAAAGCATAAAACGAGTTCTTCTAAAATAACATTTGCCAGAATTTTACTAACTTCGACATAAAGCATCCTGGGTTAAAAGTCTTTCAAATTTGTTCAGATTATGCCAGTCTGTCCTCAGATGTGGTTCTCATTACAGATAATAGAGAAGAATTTGACCAAATTTTACAGAAAACATGCTATCCTGAAAGTCTTTCAAATTTCTTCAAATTATGCAGGTCAACCATCCAAAAATGCTGCAGTTTTTAAAAATAGACCAACCTTTAAATTCTTCTCAAAAATGTTTAAGCAGAATTTTACCATATTAGAATGCAACTTCTTAGAAACCATTTTCTGCTTTTAATTTTGTACAAATAATGTTAACTTGCCATCAGATGTAATGGCTGTTACTAAAAAAAACCAATGAGATTTAATAACTTCTGATGAAAGAAAATGCTAGACAGAAACTTCTGAAAAAATTTCTATGGAACTGATCAGATTTGACAGAAAGTGTTCTGTCATGAAGGACTTTCAGTTTGGTACAAAATGATGCAGATCCACTGTCTAACAATGGTCACTATTATTAAAAAAAGAAAATATTTAAATCACTTTACCTAGTTAAGAAAATGCTGTTCAACAGAATTTAACAACTTTGTCAAAAGACATCCTTGGATAAACGCCTTTCAACATTGGACAAATGATTCTGATGGCTACCTGTCGGTCATACTGTGTCAGTCTGAAACTATGATCTTACACTGCCAAAAACATCTGATTTCCAAAACACAAATTCCCAAATATGCATTAGAAAAAAAGGAGGAAGTGGGGTATAGGGGTGGGGGTATTATCAAATACTAGAAAAATGTTCTTGCCTTTAAAAGAATATCTTTATTTGGGAATGTGTTAGGTGCTAAATATTCCTTCAGCAAGATAAAAATTAACAGGTTTTATGGGTCATTGTATCTATGAAAATGCACAGTAGCAGCTGTTAAAAACACATTCAGTTGGGAATGAAGTGAATTTTTGCAATAGAAGTATAATGCTGATCTAGAAAAAAAGTACAGAATTGATATCTGGTACTAGAATTAGGTCATTTCTCATTTAGAAAGTAGATAAAATAAAATGAAAAAGATGAAATATTAAAAATGTAAGGGTTTTTCTGTAAAGTAATTGTCATAAGATTGAACAAGATTAAACAATACAGGTTGTAAGCATTGATACGGCCAAGGCTTTTTTGTTACGTTAAAGACAAAACAGTTTTATTTCAGCGTATCATATTATTATTAATATTTATAATTATCCTTTACATTTAAAATTGCATGTATATAATATTTAGTTCTATTGGTCATAGACCAGAGGAGGTGATGGTATGGTTGGTTGTCCATCATGCATTCTTTAGCACAAGTTTGTTATCACTACCCCTAAACTACTTGGAGGATTGCCATAAAACTTTACACACAAAACATTCATCACATTTGTTGGTTCTAAACGAAAGTGGTACTGTTAAGATATTCAGTATGACCACAACAATGGTCATCTTGAAAATGATGTTATTTTACTTCTGAACGGATGGGGTTTTCACTAAAAGACTACAATGCCTAGTTGGTCCAAAATGAAAACTGCTACTCCTCTTTAATGGATGGTAATAATAACATAGGGTTTTCAGCATATGTTTTATGATTAATTGTATCAAATGGTACTGGTGTTTTAATGGCACTCCTACTGAATGGAGGGTCATATTGATGCAGGATTGTAAAGAAAATATTTTGTATGATATCCGATTGGTCCTAAATGAAAATTGTGCTCATTTTCTATTCAGTAACCATGTTAAAGAGTTTGTTATTGCTTAAGAATCTAAGAGATGGTTTGAACACTCAGCAGTTAAAAAGAAGAAAGTGTATTGTCTATGGGTCCTAGAAGAATACTCTTGTTTATTAATTATAATGTCAGTTTTTAATTAGGACATGCATAATGACTTCAAAACCCACCCCAACCAACCATCCTTTCAAGCACAAAATACTTCAAACACTTCTGAGGTCTGAGAAACCCACCACCACTGTCTAGATGTGTTGTTGATACAGATAAAGATTTTAGAGGTATAGAAATCTTGAACAGCTGTATTTATAACAAAGTGCAATCAATAGCATTGGAATGTATTGCAATGACCCAGATTTCTTTGCCAGCTTTGTGAAGCTAAGATTTCAGGACATTACTAGCTTTATGCACAATCCTCTATATTTGCTGGTTATAATGAATGGGTTAGCAAAACCTGCCATTTACCTCTTCAAATCTTAATGCAGATAGCAGACTTGTCAGTTACTTTCTAATATAATTAATTGAATTACAATTACTTTAACCGTTACTTTTTGTTGTGATTAAATGTTAAATTGCATTTATATTTCAGTTAATGTATTACACCTTTTAAAGCGTGACCCATGTCCTTATTACTTAACAGGTTTCACATTTAAATGAAAACTTTCTCATTAATAGTTATTGTACTAAGTATCCCACTCAAATGCTGTTTTGTTTTATATAAAATGTAAGATAATAAGTTCAAAAAATACCATATGTACTTAGAATTCAGTCAAACTGCAAACAACATACTCTGATCTGCATAATGTACTGGCAGATCAGGCTGTTTGTTATCTGTTCTGCTGATTGTTTCTAATAAACTGCATGGACCCAGATTTGAGGCACATAATGTAATTGCATATCTGGGTTTCAGGTGGACTCAACATGTAAGCAAGTATATACAGTAGGTTTTAATGAAGATGTAATATATAATCGAAAAGTTATTTTGATTACATGGTATTTGTTACCGTAATGAATTGAATTATGTTAATATGTATGAAAAAATGTGTGATTTCTGATAAATTGTGATTACTTCCAAATCGGTGATTGGTTACAAGTGGTTCCAGTTTCTGATTGTGATGACCTTGGCTCTGGCAGATATTTCTAATTCCATTGTCATACAATACAGAATCCTTGAAAATACAAATTTTTGTTGCACAAAATCATAAATGATGTGAATAAATTAACATGATGTCAAAATCCTTATCAGTCTTTTAAAGATTTTACAGCCACAGATGAATGAAAATTGAAGGTGTTCTTTTTCTCCTAGTCATAATTACTCCACTGTATTTGATATCATACCGTTTTTAAAGGGTGTTATTATATACTCATTCTAAGAACACAATATGTTTTTTACCATGGAATATGTTATTACATGTTGACAGAAAATGTGTTTCAAAATCAGAGAAGGAATAGGATAAAAATCGAATTTACCTATTCATGGAATTGAATTCTTATATACTAGCCACATGGAAACCTTTTCAAATGTTTTTCTTTTTTTGGAAATGCTACAGTAATTTCCACAGATCTTCATATCTTTTTGTAAAAAAAGAAACTGTTAAGGGCTGTTCCATTAAAACACATGGGACCCAGGGAAGGCACTTTTAAAGTGGGGTACTCACCCATAGATGCAATTTAGAATTTTCTTATCATTTTAATATGAACACTGTGAAATCAAAGTACCCTGGCATATATTTTTTAAAAACTTCCTTCCCTGGGTACCATGTATATTTAAATGGAACAGTCCTAATCATAACATTACAGCAAACAACTCCAGATCTTTGAAAAATCTTGTTTTTAATTGGTATTTTTTCTGCAATCCTGCAATAGATCACTGATCAGTAACTTTGTATGCATATTTTGTGTGTGTACAGGACTTTGGAGGAAGCCTTTTGGATGATTTATGTGAGATCTTGAAGAACTTGGCAACTGACTCCCACAAATACAGAGCCAAACGGGACAGGAAACAGCAGAGGTCAAGCTTTAGAGACATTCTGCGAGCAGTACAGGTAAAAAAAGAAAAGAACCTGAACGAAAAAAAAATTGTAGTAACATTGATGTATGGTTGTATGAGCTTACCTAAGGCCAGTGAGTTGTGACTTTCATCCATCTTACAGTGTCTGTCATACATCTTATGGGAACCATCATGGTAGCTTGATCTTTCTACCTTGATGACTGGCCAGTTGCTGGTATATTTGTCATTTTGGCTGATGACACTCTCAGGCCCATTGTTCATCAAATTTTTGTCTGCCCACAATAAGGTGGAGCATATTTTGTTCAGATTTTGTCTGTCCATTTGTCTATCTGTACACAATAACTTGAGGTGTCCACCATCTTCAGTTAACAAACCTTGTGGGTGGCTTGTATTTACAGTAAGGAAGAAGTGTGTAGAACTTGGGGTCTAAATTCAAAGGTGAAAGTCACTAAGACTGAAAGAAGTGTGTGTTTTGGATTTTTAACATAGTTTTAAAAAAATTTCAGTCATATCGCTGCAGTTGGACAGTTTATAGTGATGTCATACTGCTAAGATGTCTGCACTGTGGCAGTTTATAGTAATTTCTACACTTGGGCATCACAACACAGACATGTAGCATCATGTCCCACCCAGTCACATTATCCTGACACCAGGCCAACCAGTTCTAACATGAACCTCTTAATGCTTAGCACCAAGTGAGGCAGCTGCTAGTACCATTGTATAATTCTTTGGTATGACTCAGCTGGGGTTCAAACCCGCGACCTCCTGCATCTGAGGCAGACACTCTAACCACTAGGCCACCAGAGAAGCAAAAAAGAAAATAATTTCTGTGCAATAATAAAAGTTCTCCACCATCTTCAGTTATCAAACTGTTGTAGATGGTTTACACATGGTGTAAGGAAGAAGCTTCCTGATTATAAGAGTCCAAAGGTAGATTGGTTTGTGCACAGCAGTTCTATTGCATTTGGGGTAAGGAGGAGCCCTTTTAATTTCTAGATCAAAAGTCTAGGTCACTCAAGACAATAGTTTCTGTACAATAACTTGAGTTCTCCACATCTTCACTACCAAAATTTGTGGTTGACTTGCACATGGAGTAAAGAAGAACCCTGTTGATTCTGAGTACATGAATGTCAAGGTCACTGTGACTGAAAGAAGAAAAATGGCTTCTGCACAGCAACTCCAATTGTCAGTATTTAATATGTGTGGTAAGGAGGAACCCTATTTATTTCAGGGTCAAAAGGCAAGGTCACTTCACTGTGATTGAAAGTTTCTGCATATTTGAGTTGTGCACCATCTTCATTTACCAAACTTGGCGGAGAGCTTAAAGTTGGGATAATGAAGAACGCTATTGATAATAAATGTCCCGAGGTTAAGGTCATTGTGAGTGAAAGAAGAAAATGGTTTCTGTGCAATAACTCCAGTTTTTCTACATCTACAGTTACCAAACCTTTTAGCTGGATTGCACTTGGCGGTATGGATTTGGTTTGGTTTTTTGGGGTATATTTGTAGCACATGATAGATAAGCTGTATATGGTAGCCAGTATATTTGATGGCAGAAGAACTGCCAGTCCACAGGAAGCTACTGGCAATCTTTCTCAGGTACCTCAGTACGTTCAGCCAAGACTCCAACCCACATAGGTCAGATGTTTGATCTGTAACGATGATTGCTTTAGAGCACTTTGCCACCTGGGGTGAGAGTAATTTCAGGGTCAAAGGTTAGGGTCTGCAAAATAGCTCTAGTTGTCACCATATAAAGTTACCAAACTTTGTGGATGGCTTTGAGTAAGGAAGACCCTAATTGATGGTCATTGTAACTGGAAGAAGAAAATTGGTTTCTGCACAATAAGTCAAGTTCTTTTCTATCTACAGGTACCAAACTTTGTGTATGGCTCAATCGATTTTAAGAGCAAAAGGTCAAAGATGAAGGTTGCTGTGGCCGAAAAAAAGATAAATGGTTTCTGCACAATAACTTGAGTTCTCCAAACTTTTTAGATAGCTTTGCACTTAGAGGAAGGAAGAACTTTATTTAAGTGTCCAAAGATCAAGGTCACTGAAAGATCAAGGTCACTGACTGAAAGAATGGAACAATGACATTAGTTTTATATTACCTGCCTCAGCCAAACTTATTAGCTTGCAGTTGGGGTAAGGACGAAAGCCATTTATGTGTGGAGTCAAAATTGGTGATTGAAAGAAGAAAAATTGATTCTGCAAAATAGCATTTGTTCTGTAATACAGATTTGGCCTAAACTTTGTGGATGGCTGTCACTTTAGTGTAAGGAATAAACCTATTGATTTGGGGGGTAAAAGTGTCAAATATCAAGAAAATTATGACAGAAGAACACTGCTTTTTACGCAAAAGTTTAAGTTTTCTACACAGAGGACTATCAAACGGGACAGGCATATAATGGTACTCCTGTTTTACATATTTCCATGCTAAGAGGAGGATATGAATAGAGCATATTACAACACCTTATTCTAAATTAATTCCATTAATGTGATAGTTGGAAAAATCATCATGTCTCAGGATGTTTAAATCATCATTTCTTGGAATTGATTTCAGTATATTAAATGAGATTAAAGTTTCTTTCTTATCTGTGAGAGGAGGCTTAGTAAACTCTTACAGCTCCTCTTTCATAACCACACAATGCAAGCATAAGACTTTGAAACTGAATAACTGAAAGTTCCTAGCATTGTTGTCATTACAACTTTCTGGCCAATTTAGGCCATCGATGGATTCATATAGGAAGAGTACTAATTTTCCCAGAAAAGGGTATTCTATGTGCCACATGATGTGCCTTCATTTTATGTTTAGAACTGTACATATAATAAATGTCCTTTTTATTTAGATGGGAAAACTGCTGTTTACTACCAGTTTCATTCTGATTTCTAAGGAAATTTTGCAAAAGGTGTTGACATTTTGGGCAAAGTCTGCATGCCAGAGTTGTATGCATATATTAAGCCTAAAGTGCATGAGAATTCTCTGCTGTACTAAATTCAGGCAACTGTAAGATTATAAATGGGGTGAAGCTGATGATTTTGATGTTGTGAATAAATTAATAGACTTTCATTAGCTAGGTCAAGGAAACTGATTGGGGGAGGATTGGGAAGTGGCTTGGCTGATGGAGGATAAGCTACATTAGAAGGATCCACTTCTGAACTTATTGTGGTTCACCAAGACTGGTAATGTTACACCAGCTGACACTTTTGGAGTGATAAACTATGGATAGGTAACTGAAATTATGGGCAGGAATTTGCCAAATTAGACATCTGTTTGTAAATGTCTGGTAAAAAATATCAATGCCATCGTAATATTCATCTGTTTACTTTGAAATGGTACATGATTATGGATTCTGATGTTAATGCATTTATTCACTATGTTAATGGGTTCTTCCTTTAGCAGATGAGCAGGAAGAGACATGTTAATGGACCTATTTGTACCTGAATCCCAAAATTTGTGCATCGAGTTTTAAAACCTTAAATGGTTATTCTGATGAAATCAACTGTAATGTCCCCATTGGACCCAGATAGTAACCCTGCTGAAAGTTGACCCCCAGTTTGTATATATGTTACATTTCTGATTGTAGGATGGGGAGGCCCCTGAAATGACTGTACGGTTTGGTCAGGAACACCTGGAAATCTACTCCTGGATTGGGAAAATAAAATACAATGCCTTCTGCCATGCTCTTACATCAGGGATGTATCAGCATCTACAGGTACATATTTATTTTTTTCACTTACGATTTCACTCTTCCTTAACAAAGTAAAACGGTTTTGAGTAGAATCATACTTTTAATCTCCACTGGCAGAAGAGCATATCTGATGGGCCTGCATCTGGAATATGTTAGCAGTATTTGGAGGAAACTGTTGAATGCTTGGCATGCTATTTCATCCTGCAGTCTAGTTGGTCCTTAATGAAAATGGTGAGCCTCAAATATCCAGTAAATCACCACATTACCATCTTGAAAATCCAGTTTTTAGTAGTACATCACATCATCTGTTATTATTACATTGTTGTTATTTTTCCTGGCTATTCCCCAATCCAAGGTGAATTCCTTCCTCCAATTTAATTAGAGGTCTATAATATAAATAACCATAGTGCCAGTCCAATACGTTAGGCACTTGTGTCATTCGGAATATTGTCCTTCTTTCCTTGGTCTTGATGCAGTTAACACATATTTCTGAGTGCTTAAAGAATGTTGCTATTTGAGGTTTCTTTTGCAACCATTTATTTCTGTGATGCAATTGATCTTTTCTCCCCAGTCCTTGCATTTTTTTATATTTATTTGTGTCCCCATTTTGTAAGGTTGTAGGATTTTGTGCAGTTGCCAGTTAGGGGCTGTTACCATAATTGTATCCCTCACATTTGTTCAGTGGTAGGTATTACTTTCTACAGTTTTGTTCTCATCTTTTTGTTTGTGTTTGTATTTTTCTTTCAGCCTTTCAGCTTACAACAAGTAGATGACAGATGCAGTTCTGTAAGGCTTCTTGAGATACCCACTCCATCTGCTGGCTTTCAAGAACAATCACAGGGGCTGATGTATTTGTGCCCTATGCTCAGATGAAGTGTGGTATCTGGCAGAGATCTGCCACTCGTATTGAGAGGTTAAGGAAACTACCACTTTCTCCTCTTTCCAAATGGACCCCCTCCAGTCCCGGGAGGAATAAGTGTTACATCCCAGTTCAAAGATGTTGCCGTAATGTCAGTCACAGGATGGATCAATAGCACTTTTAATTTAAAGTAACCAGCACATTGATTCCAGCAGGGCCTTCATAGTACACCAATCCTGGATGGGCTCAGTAGCACTTCCCAAGTTCATGGAAATTGCCGGAACCAGAACTCCCAGTTTTCAACTTGTCAAAGTAGTTTTGATCATCAGACAAGTTGTTTATCCTGAACACAGATCATTGGGTGTTTCCAGAATCATGGTTTGCCAGTCTAATTAAGATGCCTGGAACTTAAGTCCCCTGCAACATCATCAGTCTCTCCAACTAGGATCAGGGAACAAACTACTCTCTTTTGAAATATGGCCCAGGTTGAACCCCTCCTTGCCTCCTGCTTTGAGAGGAGATTGCCACTCCACTTCTCCAGGGAGAGAGAAGGGAACAGATATATCTATCATGCTTCATTGGTTTAGACAGGACAGTGAACATTCCAGTCGAACAATTTCTAAGAGTCCTTGATGCCATTATTTTGTTCTCCTTTAGTGTCAACCTTTACTCCTCTGTTGTCCCCCCGTCCTCCTCCTTTAGTATTCCTATCTCTGTCTAACCCTATTGTTTAAGTGATAGAGAATGAAGAATGTGGACTTTTGATATGGTAGTAAACAGTTACCTCCACCTTCTTTCCCTAAAACTGAAGCTTTCCAGGTCTTTGACCACTAGGATCCTCACTAACTTGATGCTTGCAGCAGTTTAAATAAATCCAAAGTGCATGTGCTTGTTTCAGCAACTGGCTACATGGTGCATTCAGTTGCTTGGCCACTTGAACCTCCTGCCCAAGATTCAGGATAACAATGGGGACCTCAAGCTGCATTCCCATCAAGCTGTTTGACACTATGGCATCAAAGCTCAAACCCTCATTACCAAAGCTTCAAATGTCAATCACTTTGCTGCAGTATTCTAAAACCTTATTATGAGAAGTGTTTGTCGGGAAACACCTTGCAGAGATCTCTGGAGACCAAGCAAGTGAGACTCTTTCAGTGCCAGAGGCACTTTTGGTGGAACTTGTCCAGTTTTGATGGATGCCTTGTTGATTATGTACAAGGTTTTGCTGGAACACAGCAAGGATCTGTTGATGATGGCTCTGCTTGGCACAAGGTCCTTATCCAGCAGCTTAATCCCAAATTTGCTGGGATAAACAGCTTAGGTTGTTAGCAGTTCCAGGCCCAGCTAAACTAGCCAGGAAGTATCTCCACACCCAGATTTATATGGCTCCCATGCCGAAACACATTAAGATGTTTTACCAGCTGAACCGCCTAATACTCCATGACTTCATTTGTTAAACAGGGTGCCCTACAAGGACATGGCAGGAAGTTTTCAGACTTCTCCACCTTCCCTAAGAAGGGAGGCAGTCTCCTGCCAGGCCCCACTCTTCCCAGCATCATAATAGGTGCCAAGTTGGCCACTGTTTGTAAAGACTAGGTCAGACATAGTAGACAATGCATGGGTCTTCTCCACAATAAGGTTGCATTGCCAGCTTTGCACTAGTTATCATTAGCCCCAATCAAGTACTCCATTTACTTTCTCCAGACGAAGTTGGAATGCTAATGATAGGTGGCAGTTGAGAGGAGGGTAATAAACAAGAAAAGTTGGGGATTCCATTTCCAGATCATCCTGGTTACAAAGAAATGTGGAAAATGTTGCCTCAACACTGAATTTTCCCCAGTACAGAAGCTTTTATTCTGGTAGAGTGCTTCAGAATGGAGACATGAGCCTCAGTCAGGAATGCCACAAGGTAAATGACTATGCAGTTTCCATTCATCTTTTAAATGCTTATGTATGCATCTGTATTTTCCTATTCCATAGGAAATTCCTGCTTTTTTTTTTTTTTTTGTTTTTTTTTCTGGGCAAGGAGGACCCTGGAAGTGGCAGAAGATCCAGATACTGATTATCAGACAGGGACCCCCTTTCAGCTTAGATTCTTTTGGGATCCATATTTTGTCACAACTGAGTTGGTCACTAAGTCAGGTTTCAAGCTGAATTTCCAATACACATCCTATAATCTTTTTCTTTTGCACCGAAATCTCAGGGTTGATGACCTCGAGCCAGAGGGGGGAGTCCTTCCAGGCTTGTGTTGCAGGAGGAATCTCCACATCAGCAACCTAAAAATGAGATCCTAGTACATCAGGGGTATGTCAGTCATAAGTCATAGTTGTGTTAAGGTTGTCACAAACAACACATTTGTTGTGAATACCTCGGATGTCAAGGAAGGCATTTATACCCCTTCTCTATGCTTGAAAGTCTGGAACCCTCTAAGATACAGCTTTTGAGGGCATCACTCTCAAGGTCTCTGTGTTCCAGAAATGAGAAATATCCTGACAGTCTCTCAAAGCAGAGACATTGGTGTTAAGGGAAATGTCTCTGCACCAGTCATTCAGTCATTTTCACAGTGGTCAAAGCTGAAGCGAACAAGCCATCTATCACATTGTAGAGAAATACTATCTATCTGCCATCAGATTAAGATCCAACCTTTTGAACCCTGCTTTTATGACTGTATTCCAACCCAAATACAAAACATACCATAACAAACCAAATGCCATACCTGCCTTTGGAATTAGACTATCTTCCAGCCATAGCAATAAAAAATTGACTTTTCAAAAATCTCAAAACACCTCCCTGGCATCATAAACAACCCAAAGTACTTTTTTAAACTACACGACAGAATTAATTTGGAACAAACCCTACTATTTTTCATAACTCTTAAAACAAACTCCATACAAATTTAATAACTACACATGAATTTACACAGATGGGTCAAAGGATGAGGAAAAGGCTGCAGCAGCCTTCGTTAGTGGAAATCACACTATAGATGTTCGCTTACCAGATGGTGCATCAGTATTTGCAGCCCAAGTCAGGCAATAGACCATGCCCTGAAATATATCAAAAGCAAACCAATTTTTTAACTCATTTTCACGGATTCGCTATAGGTACTTAAGACACTATACAATATGAAGCTTGAAAACCCATTATGATTAATATCCTATCAAGCATACTGAACTGTGTACCTCTTACAATATAGGATACAGTTGATTATCCAGCCAGGCTGGTTTTAAAGATAATAAAAAAAGCTAACCATGCTCCTAAAATTGCTGTATCTCTACAATCATCTGATTTTATAATGCTATACACTGGTTTTAATCCAAATATCTAAAAGTCATGATGGAATGATGCTGTAAATAACAAACTGCTTGTGATAAAGCCAACATTTGGTGGCTGGCCTCTTTCGTACAGAACCATCTGTTGGGATGAGTTGTTGTGGCAAGAATTAGAATCTGTAGTACTTATATAACCCACTCCTGCATATTGATGGGCAAAGACCCACCTAAGTGCATCTCTTGCAATGAACTCTTCGCTGTGAAGCACTTTATGATATATTATTTTTATCTCCAACCTACACACAATTGTTACATCAGTGTTCAGCACATGAAGAAACTTTTTGATATGGTAAATGTGACTTGTATTTTAAATTTCTAGAAGAAAGTTAACATTTATTAAAAAATTTAATTGATTTGTAATCCTATTTATTTTGAATATTTTTTGGGAACATTCATACTGTTAATCACCCTTAGTGTTAGGACTGGTCGGCCTGGTGTCAGGATAATGTGACATGTCTGCAGTATGATGCCCCAGTGATTGACATCACTATAAACTGCCACACTGCAGACACTGTAGCGATATTACTGAAATTTTTTTAAAGCTACATTAAAAATCCCAAACACAAACATAGTTTATAAAGAACATTTACATCCCCTGTTGACTGGGAACCCTCATATACTTGCACCATGTTGTCATTGAATTTTTCTGTTTTTATCACTCTTTTATAATAAGCCTTTATGAGTATTCTTTTCCTCGTGTAATTTTTTTGTGGCACTATACAATCCTACATTGCTGGTGTGCCATAAAATCCACAATCAATCAGTCAAAATGGTAAAATTCTTGGCAACAAGGTTGAAAAACAAGCTACCACTTTATTTCGCTATAGCTTCAGACTAGAGCACTTGGGTGGTGGATGCCTTCCAAGTGTTTAGAATAATCACTCAAATTATTCAGAGTTGGAGCTCATCCTGATAACCTTCAGTGGCCACCAACAGTCATGGCCACTTCGGTTGAAACAATCAACCTGTGTCACATGTTGATATGATTCAGAATGTGGGCATACCTCTGTGTTGTTACTTTCGTGTACTGTGGTTGAAAATTATTTGGATATTGTACTTGTGGTAAATGTACATGATTTAAGGACACAGCTAACCAAAATGGCTGCTGTGCTCAAAAAAATCAGCCTGAATTCATCTATAGTGCACTATCTTTAGCAGATACATCTATAGTGCACTATCTTTAGCAGATATTTAAAAGGGGAAATTTATTTTGCCAGACTAAACTATACAAGCTTCAGAAAGGACAGTGAATGAATTACAAAATAGGTTAAAAGTAAAAAAAAGTTTTGGGGGGTGCAATTTACCTTTGAAGTGGGAAGTGAAGATTGCCAAGTGGAGCTAGAAGTTTTTTTGATAGGTACATATCCGAAGTAGGGCCTAGCTGTATACATTATAACCCAGATTACACCCATAAGTCATACACCAAAATAAAGGGACTGTTCTTTTTAACAATACCTAAGAAGGTATAATTATATCAGCATGGAGGTTTCACTAAAAGACTTCTTAAGATGACTAGTTAGTATGAAATAGGTTCAACAAAAACCACCACAGCAACCATCTTGAAAATCTTGTTATTGCTGTTCCTCCTGAACAGATGGTTTTATCAACATGAGGTTTTCGCGAAAAGATTTTGTATGAATCTAGTTGGTCCAAAATGAAAACAGTGCTGATACGTCTGATATGGCCACCACAGCAGCCATGCTCACATTCAATATGGCCACCACAGTGTCCATCCCAAAAATCTTATTGCTGCTTCTACACAGATGGTTCTATCAACTTGTAGTTTTCACTAAAACACCTGCCAAGATCAGTCACTTAAACTCGGTAACAAAGGGAGCTGTTGCAGCCAACAACACTGAGCCTGTCAGTCACTGATGTACATGTTCTCTTCTTTAAAACACCATTCATAAAGTTACACCATCAGTACTTTATGAAGACCTTGGCATTAAGATGGTGGCTTTAGTGTGTTTAAATTCAACTTAGATCCCTATTGATTTTGATCATGTCATCATTCCACATGTAAACCAAGCATGTGTCCAGCTGCCCCTTGCTGTATACAGATTGCAGTGTCAACAATTTAGTGTTTAGAGTGAAGATGCTAACTAAATTTTTTTTAAAAATGGAATCGCTCCTTTGTTTGAATCAGCCTCATCTACGGACCAACATCGATCACTAGACTTCACAATGAATAAAGACTACAGAGGATAAATAAAATCACATTTTCACAACTGGTATGCTTAGAATCACATGGACGAGTCCAATTTATGCCGAATGGATAATTGCATTTCAGGTGAAAATGTGGGTAAATCTTCCCTGATTATCTGTGACTTTGAGAAAGATAAGACCAAATGAAGGCACTTTCACTTTGAAGAGAATATTTTGAGTGCTCAGAGTATCCTGGCAATTTTTATTTTAAAAAAAAAAACCTGACTTTCCTGGGTACCATGAATGTTGAAATGGAAAAAAACTCATACTTAATTGAATAATTTCACGATTATTTACCTGACAAAAATCTGTACCAGCAGACTAGATTGAAAAGTTTGATCAGTAGCTTTGTCTGAAAATGTGATAGATTTAGTAGTCAGCTGTAATTAGTGTATATACATAGTGTTTCACTATTAATTGTACTTCAGGCATTAGTTCTAGTATTTCAGTCATGTTCTTCATTGTGAAAATGAGACATGCTTTTGTGAGGTTTAAATTTATTGATAACATTTTCACTTGAATGAAGAATCAGGTAAGTATTAAATCAGATTTTCATATACTAGTATCATTTACTATTCTATCATTTTCAGTAATAACAATGTTTGACTACCTTATGCTTTTTGTCAGTCCTTGCTTATCTTAGAACATCGTATCAATTTAAGGCAGTAAGTGGAAATCACAGCTGCATGATACTGTATAATATACATTGAATAGTATAAAATGCTTTAACATTCTTTTTTTTTTCAAAAGGGTTAAAATAAAACAAAAACCTGCATAAGCTAATACTTGATTACCAAATTACATTAATGACATTGATTTATTAAATAGCTTCATTGATCTCTAGCAATGAAACATGGATTTAAAAAAAGGGGAATCTTTTTAATGTTTTCGTTGGGTATTGAAATTCATGGTTCAGAGCAACAGTGAAGGCCATGAAAATTAGTACCCCACAAATATTAGTGATTGCTAGAGTAAATGTTGAGAGGACCTTATCATCTGTAATTTTCCTATTCCAGAAGAATCCTTTAGTCCGAGACGTGTTTGAACTGGGAGAACCCATCATAGTTGGAAGTAATCCAGCCCAAAAGCAGTCCAAATGGGAAAGGGTATGTAGTTGTGTATTCAATGAAATCTGCAGTAGATCACCTCAAGCCAGACTGGGCATTTGTCCATCTGCCTGTTACTAATAACTCGAGTCTTCCTGCACCAACAGCTAACACAGCTTAAGGAAGAACTATATTGACATCAGGGTCGAAAGGTCCAAGTTCAAGGTCACAGACTGAAAGAAAATTGGTTTCTGCATAGTAACTGAAGTTGTCCACCATCTACAGTTAATAAACTTTGCAGATAGCTTGCAGTTTGGTGGAATAAATGTCAATTACAGGTCAAGGGTCAAGGTTACTTTGACATAATAAACATATTTTCGGTATAAAAATAAGTTTTACATCAGGGACCGGGACCCAGTATTGTGGATGTCTTGCACCTGGCATAAGGAAGAAGCCTGTCAGTTTTCAGATCAGAGGTCAAGGTCACTATAACTGAAAGAAAAATGGTTTCTCTGTCAAATACATTACCTGATACATTATCATAAGGAAATTACTCTTTGCTATCCAGTCATCCCTAAAAGATTAAAAAATATCTTTTTGCCAGTATATCATAGATGAATGAAGCAACAATTACAGAATAACTCACCTTTTTCCTGCTAGGTGGCCGCCAGAAGCCTGGATGTATGCCATATATTGCCAAGGTTGTCAATAGGGCAGCTTACCCAATGATGGCAATGCCCTAATGGCCTCTTGTTAGTTCCACTTGATAAGAAGAGAGACACTCCTGCTGTCTTCTCTTAAACCCTACTATGCAGCAACCCTGTGCTCCCACCCCTTCAGTTCCCCATTCTGTTTGTGGGTCAAATTGAGAAGGTGAGAAAGCATGTAGCACAAGAATTGCCACATGAGCACTCCATTATAACTCCAATCTCTGCACAACCCCTTCAGGAGGTGTGCCAGAGAAAGGTGTGGTTGGCAACAGAAAGGTAGTTCCTAGCAACCATTACAACCTTTCAATGGCATTTTGCCCCAAACTTAAGCATGAAGGACAGGAATGGGGGTGGAGAGGGAAAACAATGACCCCCCCCCCAAGTTATATTACCATCCCTAAGTTCAAGACAGACAGCAAGGTCAATCAGTCTTTATGATGCAATGATTGTGCAATTAGGCTCAAGTTGTCCTATGTCTATTTCCATATACCTACTCATACAGTATACACAAATACCATCACCTGAGTTACTGAAGTGTTGTGTGCCAATTCTGCACCCTTCCATTTGCCCTCAGTCTCAGCCCTTGGACCTGCACTAAGACACTGGACCATACCATATACCATTTTTTGACCCTCCTCCACAGTGACATCAGTGTACCTGAACAATATTCTGAAAAAGCGTTAGATATTTTGGTTTTGGTTCTGCTTAATTCAGTTTAAGATGGATAGTCAGAGTGGAGAAGTCAGATCTTGTCCTCAACTCCTCAGCCTGCTCAGTGTGGCAACAGACTTGTTATACTTTGGCTGCGTCTCCTTGTGCCTTCTGCAGATTGCTTTTCTGGCGCAATGGCACCCTAGCTCGAGTCATTTAGATTGCCAGATTATGATCTCAACCACAATGAAACACTTCTGCATTAGTGGCAGAACAGTGACTAACAGCAGGAATCCATTTTGAACTCAAAAGCGAAAATCACCATTCATTCCAATGCTAGTTTGCCAGGTTTGGAGGCAAACTTGCTACTAGACTTTGTGACTGTCAGCGGTTAAGTGGACACTCCATGAGGATGCTCTTCACATTAGTTTTCTATAAATTAAGGCCATTCTCACCTGTCATCTATTAGGTCTACAGTCTGGGGGTCTGACTGATGCTCGACTATTCATGATGAGGTTGTATAACAAACTACATACCTTTGTCTCTCCATTCTCAGGCTCAGAAGCATCCGACATCAATGCCCTTGCAATCAGCTGTGAGGGAATATTCTCGACTTCTGCCATCGCTCCATTGGTTCTAATACTGAAATTAATCCAGAAAGCGAGGGTTGAGGCTGACAGTAGGACAGATCCTGTATCAACGATATGCTTGATTTGGCTTCAGACATACCCAGGAAACTTGCAGCAACCACATGCGGCTGAGGTTGCCATTGTTTCATCTGTGTCCAGAGAAACTCCTCCTTCACACTCGTCTCTTGCCTGGGATGCCCTGCATGAAATGGAGTAAAACACTTAGATTGGGGAGAGAATTGCAGTAGATTGATGACCCTCCACTTTGAAGGCATACATGGGCAAATAGCACATTTTCAGAGAGTAGTGTCACCCTAACAACATCACGCCACTCTCAGCAGCAGGAACCTTTCTTTCTGATTTGTTGCCAAAATGGAACCTCTCTTGAGTGATGGTTTTGCTCAACTTGTCTAAGTTAGAGCACTTTTGAACCTTACTGAAGCTGTTATACAAAGCTTGCTTCCAGATAGCACTAGCTTCAGCTTGCAGGCGAAAGAGCTGCATGCACTATCCATGGCTCAGAACTATGTGCAGTTCTGTTCACATCCAAGTTGTACTAATCATGCAGCATGATTTCATTTCTAATAACAGGTTACAAAAAAAAACCCATTATAAATATCACTCACTTTTCTTTATTGATCCATCTACAGAGATGAAGCTGCAGAACTTGATAGATGCCCTCAGATGCTGTCTGATTTGCAGTGAGAATGTGTGCTGTGACTGTGAAAGGTTCTTCCAGATGTGTGGCAGATGTATAATGTGTCATTCATAGTAATCTTGTTGGTCAAATTTAAAAAATGTGTGCTTCTGGTTACATTGAAAAAAAATATAGGTTGGTCAGTGCAGATTTTTTTGGGTGGTGGTGGACAGATTTAAATGAAGCATAAACTAGAAAATAAGCATTGTTTTCATCATAAATTGTAGTTGAATGTCTTTGTTTAGTTTTTCTTCTCCCAACATTTTTTTTGAATCTTTTTTTCCCCTTTTTATTTTAAAGAATGTAGGGTTGACAGGGAAAAAAAGGGCTGTTTGGGCACCCCAACGACACATACTTTTCGTTTGGCCTAAAAGTAAAACAAGATGAAAGTTCTGTCTTATAAGAAGATGGAACACAGTTTCATTTGTCTTTCATAGTATATAAGAACATAAGAAATTTGTAGAATGAGCCCATAAGTGTAATATGTCATTACATTTTTTTGTTGTTTTTTTTCTCCGGAATAAAAGTTTTGGATTTTTTTCATTCTGTCAGCTTGGGATTCGTGCATGCATGTGTACATATATTTGCATGATTTATAGCTATATGTTGTCTGTTCACATTAGCATCCATGAATGTTTGTGTATGTATATTTGAATCATTTACTTCTAAAAGTTTTATGTCCATCTGGGCATATATGCATATGTTTATATGCTGTACTGGTAAAAACCTCAAACCATCATATATGATTTTGGTTGAAGCATAGGTGTCCACAGTTGTTAATAGGAGAGGGGTATGTGAATAATTGAGGGTGACTTTGAGACAAAAAGCAGTTTTCAATAATTGAAATATTCAATAAATTTTAAAAGAATACATTATTAAACAGTAAAAAAAAACATTACTTTCTCTGAACTGTTTGATTTGTTTCTCTTTCAGACTATGTATAATGCTGCAGTTTTCAAGGCACGCACAAAAGCCCGATCCAGATGTCGTGACAAGAGGTCTGTGACTGCCAATGGTGGAGACTGAAGAAAACAAAACTCCTGCTGTACGATCTAAAAGATGTTATATCTTTTGGAATTTTCTAGAAACCAAATTATATGATATTTTTTGTCCACAAGTTTTATGCATATAAGTGTTCTCATTTTGTTATTGCATCTCCAGTTTAAATGAGAGCATGAATAGACTGCATTCAGAAAGTCTTATTCTGTGATTGTATATTTAGATGTATGAACATATGGCTTAGTTTTGGAAAATGTTACTTTGAATGGATTGTCTATGTGAATGGAAATTACATAAGCATACATATTCTCTTTTTTTTTGTCGCTAGATAACCTCTGTTTGCTGAATTCCGTCATTTACATACCCTTCATTTTACAGATATGTAACTCATGGGAGGGCAGTTGTAGTTATTTTTATTATGAGATTTATTAAATTATTTTAGGGCAGATGTACATTTTATAATGTTGGAGTCACTGCTGATTAAAACTCCACTGAGGAGTATGCTAGCCTTTTCCCATTTTTTACCTTCATTTCACAGTCTTGAATGAAATTTATTCTTGAGTTGTACAAAACTTCTAAAATTGAAATCTGTTCTGCATCCACATATAGATACAAAATATTTTAATAGTATTAAATGAAAATGCTTATTAAAGAAAAATGTAGCACAAAAGGACTGCTGCACTGGAGTCCTGTTGACTCTCAGAAAAAGATCATTAAGATCATTACTCTTAATTGTTCGTAAACCTCACCTGAGGTAAATCTGCAATTACAAATACAACAGGGAATGTTGATTGAATAGTGGAATGAATTTCAGATAATTACAGAGGACTGTTGTGACCAAAATACACCAGATATCTGAAGTCTTACATCCACAGTAATTCCTCATTTCTGACTTGTGCATGAGAGGCTTCTAGTCATACATCCACAGTAATTCCTCATTTCTGACTTGTACATGAGAGGCTTCTAGTCCTACATCTACAGTAATTACTAATATCTGACTCGTTTGATACTTGGAATAAAATAATACAATCTCTTCTTCCAAAAAGTGGGTCTTGTGTTTACAATAGTAGGGGCATTAACACATTGCAGAATTTTTTTTCTTCATTTGACTCAGAATTACATTATTGTCTTTTTATGTTTAGAGCAGCTGCAAGACCCAGATGTTCTGGTGCATTATATGGTAGCAGATCAGGGTTCTTGACGTACACTGCAATTCTTACATGATCAGGCTGGTTTCAGCTGTATTTGAGCATCAGAATTCACTCGAGCCTTCCTTTTTTATATGCTGAAAATCTTAATGCCGATGACGAGTTAAAACTTCCTAACTTCTAGTGGTGCGCAATATTAACAGATGTTGACTTACCATGATACAAACTGGGCAATATAAATATTGCAGTATTAATTCATTTTATTCATATAGCGCGATATTTGCAAGATATCTGCGAATTGTTCTTATGAAACTTATTTTGCTAAATTATTGTTATTGGCATTTCTAATTGACAAAAGCCTAATTTGAATAAAGTTTCCATTACTTTAATGGTAATGAATAAGCACTTTGTTGTTAATGACCACTGTCCTTGGCTTTAAGCTACAAGGTAGGAATAATGGAGAGCATAGCTGAGTATGACTATAGGGAGCAGCAGATGCTATTGTAATGTGTACGAGAATCCTGTTTTTAAAAATTCATAAAGTCAGTAACCTCAGGCTCCAGTGTTATGTCGTTGTAAAAATAATTCTACATAGTACAGTCAGCATTATGGACTTGAGCAAAACAGATGGAAAGATCCATGAGATAATTGCAGAATACTAGGGTTAGGTTTTCTGGTTGGACTACAGATGACTCGCATTGCATGAAGTCTGGTTTGTCCACAGTCAGCAATTTAAAGGCAGTTCAGCTTCTTAATATCTTTTGCTTTTTGTTAGCTTTTGTTTAAATATTTTGCTAGTGTTCACAGTCATTTATTTCAACAAAATAAGAACTATCTGTTGTTTCTTAACTCCAAATATTGCATATAATTTTCAATTCACTACCCACCAGATTTACTTTGAAAAGATAGAGCTCTAATGTCACACTGGTTAAAAATGCTGTTGCAATCAGCATTTTGCAAGTTCTGACCAAGATAACAAAAAGAATATGGAAGAAATGACCAGTCTCTACTTGTGACATGTTGCACAATGAAAATGGAATTAAAGCCCAATTGCTGTAAGACATACCACAAAGAACATGGGCCCAGTCTCTGTATGACGTGTGCAATGTGACTGATGAAAGACTGAATATTTCCTCTCTTGGAACCAATTTTTACCCAGCTTACTCTTTCCTCAATGACGTGAAGTTGATTAATTGTGCTATATTATTTGTTTCCTGGCATGTTTAAATATCACCAGAACAGATGCTGTATCAATTTCAGTACTACTTGCATTGGATCTGTTGCTTACTGGTATGTGTTTTTTAAGTTGTTTGCTTTAGCACAAATGAATTCAGTATTTATTTATGCATCCATTACCATGATATGGACACGGCAATAATCTTGAAATATAAATTAAATTCTGAGGAATATTGTCTTGAATCGAGGTATCTATTTTAACTGCTTGCGTTAAATTTTCATGATTCCCAAAGTGTAATGAACTTCAGTGGTTAGCATGCCAAACTTGCAGCATGCCAAACTCACAGCTGTCTTGGGCAAAGCACTTTACTCCTGTTGCCTCCGTATTCATTATCCTACTTTCATTGCTGTGCCATAAAACACCAAACCAAACCAAAGTGCCAGTCCAAAGGAGATTCATATGGTGAAGTGATAGTTTTTTCCTGTTCTTTTCTGTAAACAAGTTTTGTTTGTGTTTTCCTTAGTTTAATGCCATTTTTCAGCATTAAATAGGCCGTATATAGTGGCCATTATAGTTGATGGAAGAACAACATACACCAAATAAGCAGGTACAAAATTAATATTTAAAATTGTTTTACTTCCTGGTTTTGAACAAGGAGGTTTCTCCAAAGCTCAGTAATGAATTTTGCATATATTGTATAACACAATTTGTGACATAAGAATCGCTCTTATACATCAAGATGTTGAACATGCCTTTGACAATGTGGATAACAGCTCAGTGACAAGGACTAAGGTGTGCTTTATTATAATTGCTGTATTTGATGAGTGTTGTCACGTTGACCAGGTACTGGCATTGAAAACATGAACCAAACAGCCAAAATTTACACCAATTACATAGTACATCTTGATCAGATATGTCGGAATGAAACATTAATTTTGCCTTGGTCATTAGAAATAAGTACATCATTTTAGACTCGACATTTAATAATAACTTGTACATTGAGCATATTTAATTGAATTCTTAATGTGTTTTTACTTGGTCTGTTTTCTTAAAGTACACAATTTTGTAGCTTGTCTAGAACGTTGCAACTTCAGTTTGTTATAACTATAATTTGCATTTTCCCACCGCTGGTTGCTTTTGAAGGATGCAATGGTTGCAGTCAAACCTGTTGAGAGAGACCACCCATTCTGACAACAAAAGTGGTCTCTCGAGATGGGTGGTCTTTCATCAGATATCATGCCTGTATAACATAGTTTCATCACTGGTAGTCTAATAAAACTCTGGTCCTTCCAATCAGGTTTTACTTTACAACAGGGTGGGCAAAATATAGCCTGCAGGCTGGATCCAGCCCATGACCTGGTTTTATGTTAATTTTATGTTAATTTATTATGGGGTGTGGCTTTAAAAATCACTTATTCGGCCCTGCCCTTGAGGAAGTTGCCCATGCCTGTTCAACAATCATTCCAGATGTAGACAGTGAATGACTATAGACTGCCCTTGCCCACATTGCATTCAAAATGTACACCTGTTTTTCAAAATGTACACCTGTTTTACACTCATTACTGTAGATTATTTCAATCTGAGATTTAGTGTTTTAGATTTGGGGAGAAATGTCAGAGGATATTTTTGTTTAAACTAGAACCTAAACAAATGTATTTAGTATGTGTCTGAATATTTATTACTATTTATTAATGTGAGTGAGTACATATGATATGGACATATATATATATATATATATATATATATATATATATATATATATATATATATATATAGACACACACACACACGTCACAAATTTTTCTGTGGTACCTATTTTCGTGGACTTTGTTGTTACCCTCAACTACAAATTTAAAGACCCAACACAAAATGTGCCACTTGATGAAAGAAGTTCCCTTACCCCCCTCCCCCCATATTTTTACAGTGCCATTCCTAAAGTTCAGTATAGATATTTGATAAATGAGCATGATTTCTCTGATCTGGTAACAAATTCAAGTTTTTACATGTGTGTGTTTTATTTTAACATCAGTGCTCATGTATCTTAATATATCTGGTAACTGTAAATTTCTGCTCACTGCCTTAAACCAGTATGTTGTAAGAAACATAAGGATAGAGAGAAATAAAAAAGGGATAAGGTTTTCAAATACTGTTGTTACTGAAAATGAAAGAAGTAATAAAAAATTACACTATAAATGAAAATTTTATTTAATACTTATTCAGATTGATTCTTGATTCAGGTGAAACTGTTCAAAATGTTAATTCTCATGTAAGCATGTCATTTATCCGTGCATGCATAATCCCAATGAAGAATGTGACTATGCAGTACTAAACCTATTGCTTGAAGCATATGAACGTTGTAATTACACTAATTACTGCAGATTATTTAAGCTCATAATTCACTGTTTGGACAAAACCACAGAATTGTTTTAATGATTGAAATGACCATTGTTTCTTGTCATCATAGTTTTTTTCTTTATTATTCTTTATATTTAGTATTTTTTAGGTTCAGTGCTTACAAAATATATAGACTGACGGGAAAAAGCATGAACATCCAGTTTGTTTTTAACAAAACCACGAAAATTTAGACCTACTAAAATAAGTGATACTACAGTATATATGTATTGTAGATAGATGTGCGTGTTTGAATGTTTGAGTTGACTTTTGAATACTTGTACATAAGAATTTAAAAAGAATTTGAGATACACTTGAAGTTATTATATGAAAACTAGTGCAGAATGTCACAACACCTTCAAGAGAAATAAAAAAGGCTTTCAGTAATGTTTTTCATGTAATTTATTTCATTCTTTTTTCTTTCCTTCTGTTCACTACAAGTTTACCACACAACCAAGCATGGCAGCCATCAATCACTTCTCACAAAATAGTCGCTCCAAACGTTTAAAACACATCTGGACCCCATGTATTTGATTTGGTTGGACAGGATCCTATCGGGAGACCAACATAGACTTCACTGATGCAATATTCCAATCTTTATAATGTCAATATTCTTGCCCAATTTCCATACAATTTTCAGTGAACTTTGATAGTACCATGTTATTCACGACTATTATTTTGCAAAGATGAAAATCGCTATTTTTAGTTGAATAGCTTAATTTATTAGGGGGAACATAGTTTTTTTTTTCTTCTTTAATGTCACCGTTTTTTATTTATTTATTTTTTTAAAAAACTTTTTTTTTCTCTGCTGAGAAACCAGTTGGGAAGGTTGTTGGTTCATGAAGAAGGTAGATTGGCCATTGTTCTGGCCACAGGTAAACTTGCACTTTGTGAGCTCTCAACTAAGATAATACATGTCTTTATTGAGTGTATGTTTTGTTAATGAAATAATGAGCACCTGTAGTTTTGATTGGTTTATATGGTCATGATGTGGCTTACAAATTGTATTTTCTGCAAATCATTCAGAAATCTAAGTTTTTAAATAAGTATTTACATTGACACAACATGAAACCTACTTGATAAGCTACGATTGCGCGTCATTCATATATATATAGAGAGAGAGAGAGAGAGAGGGGTCATGTTACAGAGCAGATACTTGGCCCCAAAAATATGGAATTATTATATTCTTTAATTTAGTGACAAGGTTAAATTTGAATTTTAAAAAGAACAAAAAATGTAAAATCTATTAATATAGGGTATTTGATGTAGATCTTGACTTCTAAGCAGATTAGTTGCCACTGAAACTCCTACAGGTATTCCTGGAACCATCCAGAATTGTTAAAAGATGATGCTGAAATCCATTTCAATAATTTGTAGCTCTTTTGTTCATAGACAAGCTTATGAGATGGCCTCTGTCGTCCATGTGGTCTGTTTACAAAATTGTTTTTACTACACGTCTTAAATTTTTTGGAGGATTGCAATGAAAGTTTACACACACACATTCATCCTATGGTATGGTTGATCCTAAATGAACGTGGTGCTACTCAGACGTTCAGTATGACC
Source organism: Megalonaias nervosa (assembly GCA_016617855.1). Taxonomy (NCBI): domain Eukaryota; kingdom Metazoa; phylum Mollusca; class Bivalvia; order Unionida; family Unionidae; genus Megalonaias; species Megalonaias nervosa. The sequence continues at coordinate 47,192 of JAECUM010002178.1, forward strand.
GCCAATATGGCCATCTTGAAAATCTTGTAATTACACGTGAATGAACGGTCATATTAAAATGGGATTTTCAGTGGAAGACTTCTTAGTGTGCCTAGTTGGTCTTAAATAAAAGTTTTGTCGATCAAACACCTGGTATGATAATGGGAGCGATCTGGAAAATCTTGTCACTACTCGTGAATGGAAGATTTTGTTTGCGAGAAGGCTATTATATCTAATTGGTTGTAAATGAAAATGGTACTGATGTGACAGCCATCGTAAAAACCTTTTGCTACTCCTAGATGGAAAGTCTTAACGACATGAGGTTTTCACCAATAGACTTCTTATGGGAATTTTCAGTATGGTGGCCATCTTGAAAATTTGCTATGGCTACTCCTAGGAATGAGGATGATTGTTGCGACTCTTATTATCTTAAACTAAGTAACAAAAAAAGCGAAACCAACAAGTTTATTTAAATTCAACAAATAATTTATTTGCGTAGAATACAAAGTAAAAAATAATCTTAAATTTTCTATCACAAGTCCAAAAGTATAGAATATACTGCATGAATTCCAAGTCTTGAATGTGCTGATGTACCAGTAGGACTGAGCGAGTCTTGACGTATCCCAGTGATATAATCCATAACGTCTTTGAACGAATTCACAATAATTTTAATGGATAATTTAAATTAATGATTCCTCTCAAATTATATCTGAACACAAGAGTAAACAATTCCAGATTGATATTAAAAGGAGGAATGAATAATTTTGTTTTCTTCATTTTTGTATACACTATCACTTGACATATGTCGAAGTAGCATTTTCTGAAGAAAAACAACTAATTATCTTAATGGAAAACTGTAAACAAGTTCACTTCTAGAATCTTCTAAGGTCATAATCAAGACTATGTTTTGAACTCAAAATAAAGTAAACAACTTATTTTATAAGTTACAAGACAAAAAGATAGGAGTTGGCGGCTATGCCTCCATCCTCAAGTACAGACAATACAAATTAGGTACATGAAAATTATTACCTTCAGACTTCTTATGATATCAGGTCGGTCCTAAGTGAAAATGGTGCCTCACAGACGTCCAGCATGGCTGCCACAATGAACGTATTGAAAATCTTGTAACTATTCCTCCTGAATATCGGATGTGTTATGTATATCTACATTGTATCTTTTGCATTTGTTGCATGTCTGTAGATTGCAAATGAGCTGTAAATAGGTGTTTACAAGTTTTAAAATTAATCGTAATAATGAACCTGTGTACAAGTTTGGGGTGATTTCCTATTAGATGGCCGTAAGGGTGTATAAAAGGACGATTTGATCAATCAGTTTATAAAGTTTTCAAATGTTCTTGTTTTTAATATCAGTCTGTAAATGACGTTAACATTATGTTTAGATATAATTGAGAGAAGTATTTGTTTGGATTATTCATTGGATTTTACTGTTTGGACTAAAATATTATTCTGGGACTATTGTGAATTTATTCTTAGTTCTGGACAGTGTCATTGTGATACATTAAAACTGTTGGTCCATTCGAGGACCTGGAATTCTGAACATTCGTTTCTTTTGGACTTGTGATATAACTTTTTAGGATTAATTTGGATTTAATACATAATTCTGTAAGTTCCTCTTAAATTTTCACTTTTTAACATAGAGAATTCAATTATTTGTCAAGTTTTACCAAACTGATTGGTTTGGGTTTTTTTTCTGTTACGTAGTTTACGACCAAAGAGTCGTAACAGAAATGCTCGTATTGGCAAGAGATGTTCGGCAAATTTTTCTAATATCTTGTTTTCACTGAATTAAAATTGTGACGATCTTATATCAAATATGGCCACCACAGTAGCTAATTTTACAAATTATTGTTTAAGAATGTGAGAGACGGTTTTTACACTTGGCAGTGAACAAAAATAAATGGTCTCTTTATTTCTTGTAAATTCTTTTTATACAGTATAACGTCCGTCCCTTGGAAAGATTCGTGTTTTAATTTTTTTTAAAAATTCTTCATATGAATTTTTATATTGGATGAAAACGATTGACATTGTTTTATGGGTTGAACGCCATTTTTGCAGTACATGATAGCTCATACCCAAGAAGAACTACCAATCCAGGGGAAGCTACTGGCAAGCTTTCTCAAATACCCACGCTGCGATTCGAACTCACGCGGATAGGGGTGAGATATCAGTGATCTGTAAAGGCGAGCGCCTTAAAACACAGGGGCACTCGGGGCCCCGGGATGAAAACGAACTGTGCTGAGTATAGACTAACAGTGTTATGTTAACCCATGCTTACCAAACAATATTAACGAGTCTATTTTTAATTAAATAAAGATACAGGGTTGTTTGAAATAATTAAATATGGTTAAATTTATCAAAAGTAATGTTATCGGTGCAGTTAACGTAGATTAAATGTGTTGTATGCAACACATCTTTCCTTTTTAGGCCCCGAGACAAATATGGGGGGGGGGGGCATATTGTGTTATACTTGTCCGTTGGTTAAGTTTTGCGTTGAATTCCATTTTTAGGTAGTGTTAGAATAATTGTATTCCATTATCACATATACGTTTCTGTAAAGAGCTATGTGAAAAATGTAATATGTAAAATTTTACCCTTTTATTCAAATGGATGAATTTATCATCGATCCAAAATGTGACCAAAACATTATGTCTGTTTTTACCATGTCATCGCTATAACTGAAGTCGAAATGGCGCAAACAATCAATGCCTGAAGTAGTCATTTTGAAGTGTTGGCAGGCAATCACACCCATTCACCCGGTGATCAAAAGCTATATGTCAAATGCTATGCCAGACAAATATGGTGCGAACACCTGGTGAATGGATATGCATTGCACGTTCATACTATTTTAATTTAGGTTGTATGCTTCAGAATTTTAAATATTTCTCGCAGGTGAGGGAAAATCATGAAGTCATTTTATATTCAGTAAGAATCAGATGCACTCTTTAAACAATGTATTATGATCTCATTTAATCTTACATCTGAATGTTTTCATTTGATATTCGTTGTATTGTTTACGTTTCTTTAAAGCTCGCGTCTTATTATTTGTTTTATATGCTTCCTGCTTGTATATCTCTTGTTATTTGACAATATTACTTGGAATTTTTCGTTAGGTTCCGGAAACTTGCTTAAAAGATAGTTGCCCGGCCCACTATCTAGTAAGGAAGTTGATAGATCAGCTGATGTTGTTGTTGGGTGTAACGCCATTTTTTCACCACAAGATAGGCTATACATGGCGGCCAGTATAACTGGTGGAGGAAGAACCCTGGAAAACCCCGGGAAAAAACCACCAACTCACGAGAAGCTACTGGCAAGCTTTCTCACGTACTAAAGTTAGCCGAGCCTGAGACTCGAACCCACGCAGACAGCGGTGAGACGGCAGTGATCCGGAACGGTGAGCGCTTTAGACTACTCGGGGTCCCGATAGATCAGCTGAAGTCCAGTTGTCGAGAGATGGTACTTTAATATAACATAGCTGTAAGATTTCTTTTCACTTTTCGAAGCCGATTTTGCAATGTGCGTCCCATATTCCCAAATATGCATCCAAAATAAATGGTGGAAGTGGGGGATAGAGGTGGGGGTATTATAAAATACTAGTGAATATTTTTACCTTTGAAATAATATCCTTATTTTGGAAAGTTTTAGGTGCTTAATGTTGCCTTCAGCAAAGAAAAATTAACATGTTTTATGGCTAATAGCATCCTCTAAAATGTACGGCTGTTACATGGGAATCAAGTGAATTTTGCAGAAGTAACTGAATAATGTTGATCCAGAAAAAGGAACATAACAAAAACTCGAGAATTTATATCTGGTACTTGAACTGGGTCATTTCTCATTTAGAAAGCAAATAAAACGAACTGAATAAGATAAAATAAAAATTAAAGATATAATTATGGTTTATTTAAACAGAATGGATAAGGTAAAATAAAAAAATTAAGGTATGACATTATTTTCAACGAAGTTATTGTCAAACAAGATTAAACAATATGTCATAGAATTGTTGGTGCCGTAGGTGTTTATTATGTAAAGGACAAAAGTTTTATTTCAGTGTATCAAATAATTATTAGTATTTATCATTACTACTTATTTCTGAAGTATTTTATATTTATCACACACACACACACACACACACACACACACACACACACACACTACAGAAGTAAAGAAAAATTTGAATGATGTAGAATAGGTTATAACATTTTGCAGTAGGCCTCTGGGCCACATGCGTTCAATATATTGTAGCCCAGATTTAGGAAGCTGGTAGCCTCTTTGCGTTTATCACATTTGCTTCTATCATGCCACACCGTATAAGTGGACCATCATATGATCTAGGCATTTTCTGATCCATGTGATTGCTTAATCTGATTATGTTTAATTCTGAATATATTGACAGAGCAAATAAAAAGTCAGTCAAGCAAAGGTATGTTCTACTATCAGATAATACATCTCCACAACTTCTAAAATAGATCCAACGTATGTACTCGCGTATAAGTCGAATCCAACTGCAAATTGCACAGACCCAGATCTGCAGTTGCATAATGCGCCGGCAGATCTGGGTCTGTGCAATTTGCTAGGGTGATCAGGAGAACAAACAAAATAGACCCTGATCTGCAGTAGCATTTTGCTTCGACAGATCATTATGATGTGTGTTGTTGGACTGGCTTAAAGGCAAGTATGGACGGTAATAGTCATTTTGATAACCATAAGGATAAACGTAAATAATAAGAAAATTGATCCTGTTGAGGACTCTGGTTTTATTAATGTATACATTCATAAGTGGCTGATGATGCACATCCTCGATATACTATAAAATTGACAATAACGGAGACAGTAAGGATGAATATGCCCTGTCATTGTTTCCGGGCTGATTTGAATCAACAAACCTTATCAACAGGCTTCAGTCGGGGTTTTTAGCCCATGTTCAAACCCGCCGTGAATGTAGTATCCATGGATAAGGTACCTCTCTCTCTCTCTCTCACATACACACGCGTTGAAAAATGCACTTGTATCCAAATCTCTCTCTCTCTCTCTCTCTCTCTCTCTCTCTCTCTCACACACACATACACACACACACCACACGCACATTACATTTCTCTTGATTTTTATAAATACAGTTAACAAGTCCTTGACAACTTGAAAAATAGACAATTATGTGAATTGTTTTTATTTCGCATAGATTGACCCTACTGTTTGGAACTTTGCAATTCCAAATGCAAACTCTGTATGTGAGTTTGTTCATATACCTTAAAATCAAATTCATTCATTATCTGTTTCGTATTGTTCTATGTAACGGTGTAAGCCTGACGATTAACGAACATTTAAGCTTCATCTGAAAATTTAACTAAGTCATCAATATAGTGCCTTAGAAATAAGTTAACAATATGGTGCCTTTGAAATTAGTCAATAGCATGGTGCCTAGAATTAAGTCAAAAACATTGTTATGAAGATAAGAACTGAAAGAACAATATATTAGATATTAATGAACAATATGGTGCCCTAGAAATCGGTGAACAACGTGGAATATCAGATCTATTAAATAATGAATTTAATAAATTCAATCAGTACATTAATTTAACGAATCATGTCATGTTTTTAAATTAAACTAGTATATCTGTTTTTTAAAATTAAAACATTAACTTCAAGAAAATCATTTTGACTTATTACCGTCCATGTCCGTGTGTAACGCTTATTCAAATCTCAAAGATGTAAATTACAACGTAATTTCAGAGCTTTCGGATAATTTTCCCCTAATCCGGGTCTTGAATTCTTTGACAGGGCAACAACGTTGACACTTGTCTACTGGCGCATTATGCTATGGCAGATCAGTCACCGCTATTCGCAGTTTGGTGCGTCTTATAAGTAGGTTAAAACGACAATGTCGTAATGTGTAATGATCTGGCAACTAACAAAAATCCTGTCTTTAATGCTCTGTCAAACAGTATATCCACGCACACTATGAAATAATAATACCTCAGACATACAGAGCATGCATTGACGATGTTACATTTTGAGTCTTTTTTTTTTTTTTTTGGTCAACGTGGATAAGTGAAAAAGCTTGCCATCAGCTTCCCGTGTGCCGGTCGTCCTACCCGGAGTCTACATGGGTTCTTATTTCACCAAATATACAGGCCGCAATGAATATCGCAGGGGTCTCAAACACGCGGCCCGCCAAGCCGTATCCTGTGGCCCGCAAAATGATTGGCGTCACAAGGTGTCACGAGAAATAATAAAGGTGGTGCGGCCCTTGGGCCATCGAAAATGCCATCATGTGGCCCTCAAGGTGGTTTGAGTTTGAGACCCCTGGTATAGCTATCATGTGCTGAAAATGGCTTTAAACCCACAAAACAAACAAACATCTTCATTTCTTGTACGTAACTGAGTTACACATCGCTGCAGGGTTAATCAAGTTCCAAAGTCAATACCCAGTTTTTGTTTCTCATGGACCACAATTCCAAACTTTATTAATTTCTAAATTCAATATTAGCTAACTTCAATATTTCAGGTTTAAATTTAACACATCAGCGGAGTTATTAGATCACTCAAACCTTAAATTTGCATCATCATCGTCGTCGTCGTCATCATCGTGGTTGTCAGTCAATCAATCAATCAGTCTAGGGTCAAAACCTTGTTAAAACGAAAAAGAAAAGAAAATATAAATCTCCCATCATTAAATTCTTCGCGAAATTCAAGGGCGACAACTTCTAACAAAATCAGGTTTTCAAGAAAAGCGACTCGCGTGGCACTGTTTTATTTGTAAACCTAGTCTAAAAAAGAAATAAAAAACGAAGTCTGAAAATGAAATTTGTACAACTAATTCATAACTGTGCGAAATTCACAGGAATACTTACAGTTTGTCGATCAATAAGTTTTAAAAGTTACCACAATATCAATGAAAATATCACCTTTCACCACCCCCACATCCCGTAAGCTGCATTTAAAAAAACAACAAACCTTAGTTGACATATACTCATTCAGGTGAAATGTTATACCGAACACTGCTACCCTTCTTTTTATTAGTACAGATTGTGTCCATATTACCTACGAAAATGTGACCAACCCATGCTACATATAGTCAACTACTCATTCTAGTGATACATAATACCAGACATGATCATCCTTAGTCCAACAAACCACCCCACTCCCCAAATCTGTGTGGATACTACTGGACGATATGTGGGTATGATGTCACTTGTTGATTAAAATGTACAATTTTGCTGCATACAAATCTTTCTGGAACACAGGTGCGTACAGTTAGACACTTACATGTATTTGGTAACAGCCACATCTAGCGCGAAATTCAAAATGGCCACAGGAATGAGGGTTGTGCTATTCCACGTGGATTTACAAGTCGCCTAACATAGGATTTTATCCAGAAATAGTATGTACATATCGACAAAAGAACCCTTCAGTCGACGGTAGCTCAACAACCGCAAGAAAATCCGTTAAGTGTATAAAATGTACACTCTTGAGTGCAGACAAGATTTTTCCTGCATATTTGTGCAGGGTTTGATGAATATGCGATATCATCCCCGAAACCGCCAGTCAATATCTTTATAGGTGTGGGGCTCATTTATCGGCCTAACTTATCCCCCCCTCAATTGTTGTAGACTGAGTTCGGGTTATACGAAAAGTCACATTACCTTTGAATGTGAGACCCTTGCCTCCATTTCTATCCTACAACTGCATCCAGAATACGAAACCTTTGTTGTTATCTACTCGGTTCATTCAAGCATCATACCAAATATGAGGACTCTCCATCGTTCGGTGTAGATGAAGTTCATGCAACAGGGAAAGCAGAAATGGACGAACAGACATATACACACACGGACAGGTAGACATTTATAATCACAATATATCCGTAAAAGTGCTGAAATAAACAAATCTGATCACATTCAAGGTTGAGATGAATTTCATACACTCCGGTGACAAAAAGTAAATTTTCATGTTCGTCTAGAGTTTGTTCCTCCTGGAGTTGATTAATTAAATCTAACATATATTTACAAACTGTGATTAGCTCGTTTCTTTCCACATTTCGCGTGTAGGTAAATGAAACTCACATACGATATCCGAAAAATTATAAAATGTGTACACAATTAAGTCTCTAAGTAGACTCTTCTGTAAGATTCTGAACATTGTCACCGTGTTGTTTGTTTAGGAAAGTAGCCTATCATCATGGGCGCCCGCAGCACGAGTCAAGGGGGGAGGGGGTCACGTGACCCCCCGAAATCATACTGCAAATATATATATATATATATATATATATATATATATATATATATATATATATATATATATATATATATATATATAAATTCCGACAAGTTTAATCATGCAAATGAAGCTGAAAATATGTCACAAGATTCTGTTCAAAACGCTTAATAAATATTAGCTTTAGTTCCAGACTGCTTCTTATACTAACTCTCCCGGCCGTGACTGACTGACCTGCCCCCCCCCCCCGCAAAAAATCCTGCGGGTGCCCATGCCTATCATACTGAATATCGAAACAAGACCCAGGCCATAATATTCTTACTGAGCAATGAAATAAGACCCATACCATAATATTCTCACTGAACAATGAAATAAGACCCATACTATAATATTCTCACTGAACAATGAATTAAGACCCAGGTCATAATATTAGTAGAAAAGTAGCCCTATTTTGGAAATTAAATGGCCGTTCGGTATGTCCACACTCTCCGTTTAGAACAATAAATATTTTACTACTACACAAACAACTACTAGTACTTTTTCTACCACTACTACTATTACTACGACTACTGCTGCTGCTGCTACTACTACTAATTGTGATAATTATTTCAGCTGTATGGTGCAGAGAAAACTTTCCACTTGTGGTACACACCCCGATCGCTTGAAGCATGGCGGAAAACCATCCACCCGCACAGACTTTTGGGAGAGCAGGTCAGTCATTTGCATTACACGGGCATGGCACATTACGACTGAGTCGTTGATATTACAGTTAGCTTCGTGAAATTATACGATTGATTGCCAAGTCCGCAAACTTTAAACTGCCGTTTCATAACTGTGGGTTAATCGGAATCCTACAATTTAGCGCCAAACTGTCAGTATACATTTGCCGTCTCCGTGTTGATGAAGTTTTTCGAAATCGCAAAACCGGTATCCCGATTCTATGTACATGGAGGGATATGTAATGCGGAAACGCTTTGGAAATCAGGAGGTGAAATATTTTCCTCTCAACGGTTCATGTTCAATAAATGCTGAATAAATGTTACATTCTAACATAAATCTCGCTCTCATTGAAGGGCATGCCCACACCAACACCGGATGTCACCTCTAAACATGTTCTGACCTACATCCGTAAAACTTAATTTAGCTGACCACTATATATTTGCGCGCGCACACACGCACACACACACACACCCCCGAAAATAATTCTGCAGGCGCCCATGTTGATGGGGGAGACAAATATTACAACTATTTAACACGCGATTTTAACATGCGAAATCTGTTGAGATGTTTGCACCATCCGAGCTTTATATCAAGAAATATAACACATGTTCATTTTGGGTTATGAGACGCGGTATTCTTTTCTCACATGATATTTAACTGAAAATCAAGATACTCATATACATTAATAATCATGTTTTCGTCAGCTTCCTGTCGCGTTCTGTACCTTTCAGTTAGATCCTAGTTACAACTGTATCCAGTCTCCTGTCGTGTTCGGTACTCTTCAGTTCAGATCCTTATTACAACATTATTCGGCTTCCTGTTGTGTTCTGTACCCTTCACCTCAGATCATCTTTACAACTGTATTTAGTTTCCCGTCGCGTTCTGTACTCCTCAGGGGACAGGGGCCAGTTTTTATGTACAAATTTAATGCCGCAATCAGTGACCTAGTACAAAAAATCATAACAAATCAAATACACAAGTGAGGTCAAAAAGGTCCATATTTTTAGATATTTATATTAAAACAAAGCATAAGACTATTATTATTCACTTGACCAGAGAAGTCAGTGGCAGTCCATAGCAGAAGAAGTTTATGCACCCCAACCCCAAACTTATACCTGCAATTTTCATGTCCGAAGGTCATTTTTGACACCATGTGATGCTCACAGTGCAAACACAAGCCCTTTTCCTAGATGATAATTCTGTAAAACAGTGTGTACTAAACAGGCTGATGCAATTGAAAATAGTTGCCATCCAAGCCGTTTTTGAGATATTCTACTTGCCCCAAACACACGTGTTTACTGCTAAGGGAGGCTAGCTCTTCTTCCTAGCCGATTATTGGTATTTCACTATCAACATACTGCATAGCACCTATGGAAGATGTACATGCCTGACATTAATTTCAAGAACAACACAAGCCCAAAACACCTAGTTCACAAATATATCCATATCTTTAATTAGTAAACAATAATAGCTGAAAAAGTCACACCATAGCCTTAAGTTAAGAAATTTGCCAGGGGCCAATTTACGAAACTGGACCCTGCCACCCCAGGTCAGATTCTAATTACAACAGTATTCTTCTTCTTTTCGTGTCCTGTACCTCTCACTTCAGATCATTTTACTACGGTATTCACCTTCATGTCGTGTTTTTGTACCTTTTAGTTTAGATCCTTTTTGCAACGGTTTTCACCTTCATGTCGTGTTTTGTACCTTTTAGTTTAGATCCTTTTTACAACGGTTTTCACCTTCATGTCGTGTTTTGTACCTTTCAGTTTAGATCCTTTTTACAACGGTTTTCACCTTCATGTCGTGTTTTGTACCTTTCAGTTTAGATCCTTTGTACAACGGTTTTCACCTTCATGTCGTGTTTTGTACCTTTTAGTTTAGATCCTTTTTACAACGGTTTTCACCTTCATGTCGTGTTTTGTACCTTTCAGTTTAGATCCTTTTTACAACGGTTTTCACCTTCATGTCGTGTTTTGTACCTTTCAGTTTAGATCCTTTGTACAACGGTTTTCACCTTCATGTCGTGTTTTGTACCTTTCAGTTTAGATCCTTTGTACAACGGTTTTCACCTTCATGTCGTGCTCTGTACCTTTTAGTTTAGATCCTTTTTACAACGGTTTTCACCTTCATGTCGTGTTTTGTACCTTTCAGTTTAGATCCTCTTCACAACAAGAAAAGATATGGCATTTTATTGCCTTATCATATAATCGACAATAAAAATTATTCCTATATGCGTCATACATTACAAATTTAATTATATAATTCGTTACAAATATTTGTTGGGGTAAAAATGCAGGAAAATACCTGAAAGAAATTTTGAAACGATTTTTAAAAAGCAACAAATCACCCACCCCCCACCCCCTAAGAAAATAAAAACAACACACACGCTTGGAGGTTGGATTTAGGTGAAGGATTAGAGGTTGGGATGATTATACTGTATATTTCGTTACGCTATCCACTGTTAATGACACCATCCATTTTCCACGCCCAACTGGGCAATGTTTCTACACATACCAATGACATGGTTTCACGTTTACAAGTCTTCAAAACTACGGAATGAATACTACAGTAGTAGTATGTTTTTGTAGATTTAAAAAAATGACTACATGTTTATGGTTAAAACCCTTCAAAAGCTAGTTGTCTTGATGGACTACAGCCAAAGAATGTATAGTTTTTTGGCTATAGGAAATTTGTATCAAGATTAGTAGGAGAACAAGTGGTGGTACTGCTCCAAGAGGAGAAGAAGAGAATCAATCGCTGACAAAACAGAAAATAAAGTCTGTGTCAATATCGCCAATTTATTGTTTGGGTTAGCTAAAAATGCGGCTGCAACAGCAACATTGCCTTGGAGTTTTGGCAGGTCAAAATGCTGGCTTTTAAAATCAGCCAAACTGGTTGCTTTTCCAAATGAAAATTTTAGTTTACTTAGTTTGGCATTAGTGTGTTTGCAGTTTGCAGTTTTGATCTCAGATGTAGGCTAAGAGACTACAGAAAGCTCACTACTGTTTGTAAAGTGAAGGTTCACAACGCGTTAGAAAGGTACAATGAATCAGCTTCTTGGACCAACAGTTTCAATTTTCAATCATTGCCTGTCCTTTTTAAGATTCTAAAGTGTATTGCTCCGTACATGTATCGACAACTTTACAGTGGAACTATCATAATAATCATAATCCACTTACTCCACATAATTTTTACGAACTTTGTATCGTTATTTATTTTATTTATTTTGTTGTTGTTGTTGTTGTTTTTCGTTTGTTTTGTTTTTGTTTAGATATATTTGGAATTTTCATATTTTGAATGTTATCTGTTATGATTTCTTCTTTAATGTGATTTTATACTCCTAGGATATTGTATACAGTATCGTCCCCTTGTACCATTTTATTGTTTAATTGTGATTTTCTTGAATATATTTTTCTTTATCCCATTAGTATTTTAAGAAAAATCTTGAATGTTTTAATTGCTTCATTTTCTGTTTTACCTATTCAACAACAGTTTTCACACGATAGAAACAATTTAATTTTGAAATACTTGTCATTACTGTTAATGTAATGTTCTTCCTTCCCGTCCCCCTCCCCTACTTTCCACCCCCACCCCTGGTTGTTTATTTTAGCTAGTTCGCAAATATTAAATGATTCATCAAATCCTCTTTATTTTACCAGTACATACATTTTCCGTTCATTATTTTGATCTTCGGTATCTTGTAAAATTGACCGCTCCGGTGGCCTAAGTAGTTAGAGCGTCCGCCTCGGATGTGGGAGGTCGCGGGTTCAAACCCCAGCCGAGTCATACGAAACATTTATTTAAAAAAATGGTACTAGCAGCTGCCTCGCTTGTCCCTCAGCATTAAGAGGTTAGTGTTAAGATTGGTCGGCCTGGTGTCAGGATAATGTGACTGGGTGGGACACAATGTTATATGTCTGCCGCATGATGCCCAGTGCTTATCATCACTGTAAACTGCCGCAATTCAGACATCGTAGCGGTATGACTGAAATAATTGTTAAAGCTACATTCAAAATCCAAATTACACAAACTCTTTTAAAATTTGTGTATGTCACCTTGTTTGCTACAGAGAGGTAATTCTTGCTTGTAAAGTATGCTGCTTCCTCTCCCTTCAAGTTTTCAAGGTTGGAAACGATTTGATCACCTAATATTGTTTGCCTGATTTTAAATGTTGAAACTGGTAAAGTTAAGAAGGTAAACATTTTTAAAAAATTGGTTGTATTTGAAAATTTAAAGGCTTCGAGTATTTTAAATGTTTGCGTTCCAAATATATATGTTGTCAGGTAACCGAATAGATGAATTCATGTTCATGATCTTTCTTCCTCATTGCTGACATCATCTGAAGTCATGTATTTTTGATCTGTAAAGAGTGTTACTGTGTTCTTCAGATAAGTTTGGTAAGGCGTCTAGTTTCCTTTCTAAGTCAAAATTCACGCAGTTAGGATACTGAAAAATATTTCCATTACAAGTGTCGTTTTATCTCAGTAAGTTGAAATACACTCGATTTGTTCCTTTTACAGAAAATCCTTGATTATTCTGTTGTTAAACACTTTCTCCCCATCATACTATCTTTTTAGGTTTTCATTCTTTAAGATTTCTTAATAAAACCCATCGAGTTTTCCGTTTAACTTGCTCATCCCAAGCGTATTCTGAGAAGACTTCTATAACTGTCAGAGTGGATTTGTATCTCTCGTTGTATTTTTAAAATACGTTACAAATCCAAATAACATACACTCATTTCAACGTATTTTCTTTCCTCCTCCCCTCACGTTGATTGGTATCATGATTGTAGACTAGATATATTACCTACTGTTCTACTGTATAATAGAGTTCTTACCTTACTGTTGTAGGGTCATTTAAAACGAAATGCAAGGATTCAGAGAATAATTAATCTCTCTGCTGATTTATCCCCACCCCACCCACCCCCCTTGGATTTTTTGCAGTTTGCATTAATCATGAATAGAAGTTAAAACTTTTATAGTTGAGAGGAAATATGTGCACGATTAGTTAAGTTAAACTTGACTTTATATTCGATTGTCTTTAGGTAGTATCAACAAGCCAACTTTACATCCATTTAGAACACGCACTTTTATTTTCAGCAATTTGTTATCTGTTCAGTCGTTTCAAAAGTACATATAATTCGGATTCATGCCAAGTTTTGCCAATCCTGAGGATGATTGCTACAACTGCGCCATATACTGAGTCACTGTGTATTGTTTCAAATCGCATTTTGTCCTCTATAAATTGTGTCTATGCATTTATGGACTCAGCTGATCAGGAATTTTTGTCATTATTTTCGCTTTCTAATATCAGTGGTTCGGCTTGGAGGAGAGACCGCTCCTGTGGCTTAGTTGGTAGAGCGTCCGCCTCGCATGCAGGAGGTCGCCGGTTTCTAAAATTGTTAAAGCTACGTTAAAAATCCAACTCTCTCTCTCTCTCTCTCTCTCTCTCTCTCTCTCTCTCTCACACACACACACACACACACACACACACACTTGGTCTGGAGGAGAGACTTTCGCTTTCCTAAAACAAAAGGTCACGTTTCTTCGTTCAGTTTCAGTGTGTGTGTGTGTGTGTGTGTGTGTGTGTGTGTGTGATTTAGATTTATAACGTATTTTTAACGATTTCTCAGTCATATCGCTATGATGTCTGTAGTGAGGCAGTTTATAGTGATGTCTAGCACTGGGGCATCATGCCGCAGACATAGCATGATGTCGCACCCAGTCACATTATCCTTTATTCGATGTTGTGTTGTCCATGTCCCAAGATGGTATTGGCTTTAAGAATCAAATAAGATGTAAGAAACTTCTATCGGATTTTTCCAAAATCTGGGTTTATGTACTATTTTTAAAGATTGCACGAAGCATGTAACAAAACAAACTGTCAATCACCTTTAGTAGAATAAGATCAATCCTCCAACAACCGGTACTATTACTACTCTTAAAATATCAGTGTCACATTGAACATTGCTATATTTTATAAAGATAATGAGTTTGAGAAACTTAAAATAAACCCAAAACAATCATCCCACCCCTCCCCCCAAAAACAAACAACAAAACAACAACTTTGCTCAAGGTGCAGCTTTGGTCCCAAAATCGAAATTATATCATGAAGTAGTGTCACCCTGCACTCCCCGCTTTTAAAAGAAAAACAATATAGATAAGCTCGATTTGAGAGGAGTATAAAAGTTATACATCATGGTAGGACATTTTAGCATTTTGTCTTTTCCTTACTTATTGAAAATACTTTTTCATATGTGAGAAAAGGAATTTTAAGACATGCAGAATATTTTAATTTTGTTTCACTTTTGTTAAAGAAAAATACACACATAAGAATCTTAAGAAAGTCTCTTATTAAGAGATAAACAGTTTCACATATTTCACAGAAGCCTTTAACGCACATTATATATATATATATATATATATATATATATATATATAACATATATATATATAACTATACTATATATATATATATATATATATATATATATATATATACTAATATGTGTGTGTGTAATGTACACCACTTCCAACTACCTTCTCTCCAGTCGATCTTCCGGACCTGTTTGCAAATTTCTTCCGTGACAAAGTACAAACCATTACAGATAAGCTTGATAACACAATTTCTCTTGACTCGTCGTCACGATACAGTTGCGATACAGAATTTCAGCGGCAACCGTTAGCAGCATTTGAACCTCTCACTATCGATTTAGTACGTACAATCGTGATGAAGAGTGCACCAAAGTCATGTGAACTTGATTGAATTCCAACATCACTGCTGCTTGAGTGCTTCGATCCAATATTTCCTTCACTAACTGATGTTATTAATACCTCTCTCTCATCCGGGGAATTCCCATCATTTTTCAAAACTGCCATTGTAAAGCCTCTGCTGAAGAAACCAACACTCGACCATAACGATTTAAAGAACTACCGCCCAGTTTCTAATCTCCCATTCATGCAAAAAATCTTAGAAAAAGTTGTTCTATCCCAACTTGTATCTCATCTGAATTCAAACAGTCTTTTTAGCAATATATAGTCCGCATATCGCCCTTGCCACATTACTGAAAGTACTCTTCTGAAAGTAGTTAATGACCTTCTGTCTGCTTTGGATAACGGAAAGATCACAGTCCTTACCCTCCTTGAGTTGTCTGCAACATTCGACACAATAGACCATGATAGATTACTTCACCGTCTCCAGCATGTATTTGGCATTCATGGTTCAAGTCCTACTTGGTCAACAGGACACAGATTGTGTCTGCAAATGGAATACACTCCAGCCCAGTTGATCTATGTTGTGGTGTTCCACAGGGATCTGTTGTTGGACCTGTTCTCTTCATTCTATACACTCAGCCGCTCTCAAGTGTCATAGATCATCATCCAGTGTCTCACCAATTGTACGCTGATGACACCCAAATATACAAATCTAGCCACCCAACTGAAGTTGATGCTACCATCCAATGCACAGAGAGGTGCATTTCTGATGTGAAATCATGGATGACACGTAACAAGCTGCAGATGAATGATGATGAAACTGAAGCCATTCTGATTACAACACAAAGACTTTCTCATTCACATCATTTACCTCAAACAATAAATATCAGCAACACCAACATTAAATTCACACAGTCAGTACGAAACCTAGGTGTTACTCTCGACAGTACTCTCACATTGCAACAACATGTCATGAGCATATGCAAGGCTGCATATCTTGAGCTGAGACGCATCAGCTCCATTCGCAAATATCTTTCAGCTGATGCCACTAAAACACCTTGTGTGTTCCTTAGTACTTTCAAGACTGAACTATTGTAACTCAATTCTGTCTGGTCCATCACAATATCTACTCCAGAAACTTCAAAAAGTTAAAAACACAGCTGCTCGGATCATCCTTAGAGTACCACGATCAGAGCCTCCCCGGCTCTGTACCCTATACTGGCTATCCATTCGATCCAGAATCAAACACAAAATTTGTTCTCTGTGCTACGTTTCACTGACGGGCTCCAGTCCAACATACCTATCCGACCTCACCCATGTGTACACACCAGCAAGATACTTACACTCCTCTTCTGACAATCGTATACTCATTATTCCCACTATGAAAATGAAATCATATGGACAACATTCTTTTGCATACCAGGGACCAGCAACGTGGAACGAATTGCCCACTGAACTTAGACACAAAGACACAGTGATCTCAGTCAAGGGCGCTCTTAAAACTCACCTATTTTGACTGTAATAACAAACTTAAAGACCTAATAATATCTCCTACCTTAAATATTTTCAGCATGTTTTATGTTTTCTAATTTCATGGTATGCGTTTGCAAAACTTTACCTGGCTGTTTCTACAGGAAGTAAACCTCGAAATTTATTATGTTTCATAAAGTTTTGCAAACGCAACGGATTTTGTGTTTTATTTGTTTGTCTTGTCTATGTTTTGTATTTGCCTTTGAAAAAGACTCATTAAGAGTCGAAAGCGCTCAGGCTATTTAGATACTAGTTCTGCACTGTTCGTTGTCAGTTTATTGCAGTTGTGTATATATATATATATATATATATATATATATATATATATATATATATATATATATATATATATATATTCATTCAGTATTTAACACAAGTTTTTTTTTATGTTTGTGAAATAGTATTTCATTCATGTTAAAATAAGAAAATAATGAATAAATGGGTCGTTGTGATACACAGTGTTTGTCCTGTTCGAGATTTTTGATGTTGGACTTAAAAATCAATACCGTCAAGCATATGAAAGTTCACGACCGATGAAATACCGCGAGATGGTGTTTTACATGAGTCACGTGACCTGTTCTCCAATGCAGGTAATATGGCGGCCGTGCAAGAATCCCATAGGAATGGAGATGTTACAAATTATGCCGTCGGCCCGAAAGATTATGTTTCCACAAATATTCTGATGGAAGAGGTAAATTAATCAGATACCAAAATGCAGAAAACATGCGCAATAATGACTCAGACTCATCACTATGTGATGAGTCAATCACGTTTTTTTTGCCAGTTTCATGATTTCATCTAAAAGCCTGCTTTCCATTTCATTCATTGCACAAGAATTGAAAGGTGCAGAATATGAGTGAGACAAAGTCTCGACAGTTTGGTGTCAGCAAGTAAAGCCATGACCGGTTATGTACTCGTTTGACGACATGCATTCTTTTGATTACTCGGTAAGTGAAGTATACGACGTTACGCTAGCAGCAGAGATATTTTGTGGTTTAGTTTAATTGTAAAGTTACAAGTGTCCGCAGGGTACAAATCAGCTTTTCAAGAGTGTTATATAATGGAGGCAGGGGCGGGTAAGTATGCATACCATAACAGAAGTTAATTTATTTGACAGCAGTAACAGAGTGGACTGGTTGAGGCTTGATCACATAAGGACTATAGGTAATACAAAATTCAGTCCTGGTGCTTGGTGGGTGTGAATTTTAATCTGATGGTGAAGAAACGGCAAAAAGTAATGGTGATAGTGATGTTACATTTCCGTTAGTTAAGTATCCTGCAACATTTAGCAGTGAATGTATGGAGGAATAATTTATAGTCAAAAAGTCCATACATTTTTGTCCACAGACTTTGATGGAGTGTACAGCAATATGGAGTCTGTATGTAGTAAAAATGCAATGCTACTGACACTTAAAAGTAATCATTTAGGAGCAAGGATAAGTGGATTTTGAATAAAACTAACGGGGAGGAATTGAACAGTAGCTGTTGATGTGCACTTACTCTTTGCAAATAAAATGGATTCTAGTAAATTCTGAACAACCTTGATAGTAGTTCCTAAAATAGGTTGGGAGGTCTGTATCAGTCATAAGCAGCATTTTATGATGAAGACAGTAACAGTTTTCTTTGCATTTTGGTAATGATATTATTTACACTACTTTTAGTCCCAAACATTATGATGATTCACAAAATGAGTAGTCTGGAATATCTTCAAGTCTTGCAGCGTAAGCTGTCAGTCCTGATATTTATGTTGTGGGGGTCGAGGTCTTACTGCTGTAGTGTGTTCTGATGTTGACTAACATCGGAAGGAGAAGTCAGATTTTTAGGAATATCTCACACACTTGGCAGTCCCTATCAATGCTTTTCTGTTAATTAAAGTCATAATGTTTTAGTCAGACTTCACTGACTCTGATGTAATTTTTTTTAGTCAATTCAAATTCTCACACAAGCAAATTTAGGTGTTTTCAAGTTCCCTTGACCTACATTTCATTTGGTTGGAATGCAGTGGAAGCTGGAATGCCAAAATTGGTTGAAAACATGATAACTATCTTGAATGAAATGAAGCTGTCTAAACACTTCCTTCATTATCAATATATTTTTTATTCCTTTCATTAGAGAAACATATTTCAACTTAATCCAAGCAAGAATATGAAAGAATAACTTACAATAAGAAATTTGATATCTGTTTGTCCAGACTTTGATGTAGTGTACATCAGTATGGATTCCGTTTGCACTAAAAGAAAAGAAATATCACTGACACATATGAATAATCCGTTTAATGGCAAGAAGTTGATGTTATATAAAACTTGGAGAAATTGAACGTAAGCAATTTTTCTGCTCATAATGTTCACAGATAACATGAATTTTTGTCAGTCCTGAACAGCCTTGACATTATTTCCCCAAGAAAGGCAAGGAGGCCAGTATATGCCATAAACAGCATTTTATTATGAAGACAGTGACACAATTTTGCATGTAGTTTAGTAATAATAGTGATGAGACACTTTTCAACAACAAACATTTTGATAATCCCGAAACTGAACAGGTTGGAATATTTTAATATTCTGTGGTCATATTTCATTCTGTGCGTGCTGTACATCTATCAGGTTAAATGTTGTGGATTAAAATAGGTAATTTAGTTTTCCATACTTAACAAATTAGTGAGAGTCTCGAGTTTAAATCTCTGACCACTTTCTTGGTATTGTTGTAATGGGTTCAGTCAAAATGAAGAGAATGTAAGAATGTGGTATGATATTTCTGCTTCATATTTCGTTTGTGAGTGTGGTACTGATCCTTTAACAGTTAATTGATGCTGCTATCTTAGTTACTTATTCAGCTGAAATGATCATATAGTGACAACAAATGTGCTGTTTTTAGATACTTATAATATGCAGGGGATGACAGTTACCAAGTCCATCCAGCCTGGACACAGATAAAACATGGTTGGGAACATGACATACAATGTAATTATAATACAATGACAAATAAACATAAATAGCATCTTTTTATATATCATTTATCATTTGTTGCACATCACCTTTGTCATGTTAATAGGTCAGTATTTTAATTGGTAACCCATGTAGACCACCAGTGGCATTGAATTGTCTCCTTATATAATGCTTTCTAAGGCATCCTGGGTCTTTGCAAGTGACTAAACTTTATGATGATAAAAACTGATTTACCCAGTGTTAAAATATCACACACAAAACAACATCATTAACTATTTATCACAGAAACCAAACATGTCATTAAAGTGCTACTAATATGTATGTAACTGATTGTACAAAATAAGTGTTAGCTCATTTCCTACTTGAAGTCTTTCAGCACACCATAAAATCAACTGTAGTGAAACAAAGCTTGTGCTTGTACACGTCATATTCACTGTCAAGACTGCTATAGTGGCCTAGTGGTTAGAGCATTTGCCTCAGGTCACGGGTTCAAACCCCGTCCGAGTCATATCAAGGACTTATAAAAATGGTACTAACAGCTGCCTTACATGGCACTCGGCATTAAGAGGTTATTAGGTCTGGTTGGCTGTGTGTCAGGATAATGTGACTGGGTGGGATGTGATGCTGAATGTCTGTGGCATGATTCCCTAGTGCTTGACGTCACTATAAACTGCCACACTGCAGACATTGTAGCGGTATGACTGAAAAATTTTGAAAGTTACTTTTAAAAAATCCAGACACCTATTCATTGTCATTGAGAATGTTGTGCTATACTTGACATTCACTATTAATGAGAGTTGTAATATCCAAGAGAACTAAAGAGACAGCCTTCTGAAGTATTGAACTGCTCAAATGTCTCACCTGATCAGTTCCTAATTTTCTTAAAAGTTTTGGTTTTATTCTTTTGAATAGTAATCTTGCCCTGAGGGAAGTTCCTTCTCACTCTAATAGAAACACATCCTGGACGTATGAAAGTTCTTGTACTTCCAAGCAAAATCAATATTTCTCACATCTGTGCGTAGGTGCAAGGTATATTTAGAATATCTAGTTAATGTTAAGTACTTTTCATTATATTTACTTGGGTATTAAGAATGAAGGACTGATAATACCAGATGATATATAATGATTGACAGAACAACTTGCAGTGAAAGCAGAAAAATGTAAATAAAAAGAAACCAATATGATAGCTTCCATTACATGGAATTGTGAAGTTTGCCACATGCAGTGTATGTAATGCCCCAGCTATATTGCAAAATGTAATGCTCATTGCATTTTCTTTAGTAATTTTTGCGGCATAGTAATTACAGTTCAATAGCCTAGTTCTTTCTTGGTGCCATGATCCGTTGCACATGAAATGTAATGTCAAATTTGCCAGATTTAGGTCTTTTAAATTCCTTTTCCACAAAACCGATTGTTAATTGTGCACATTTCATTTACTGTGTTTTAAGTGAATAAAGTAACATTTTTCACTTATTAAATACTATTCAGTGCTAAAAGCAAATGATTTTAAGACACAAGAAGAGGACAGGTGACTTAAAAAAATCAGAGGCCCAGACTCATATTCCAAAAGCCTTGACTCAGATTCCATGTGCTGAAAAGGCCCTTTTTTTGGCTATTATTTGTCACACAGCATTGTGATTATTGTACTTTAAATATGAAAAGGAAGAGATACAATCAGATTGCGTGAACTTGAGTATTTATTCACGTATCAGAATATTTCACGTGAAACAGTATTCCCTAGGGATGTAAGATTAAGGGTTAAATAAACTCCTTTGGTATCAGCACTGGGGGTCAAGTGAAAAATGCGGGGGGGCAAGAATGTACTGAAAAATTTTCATCTCAACCAGTCTCACTAGGATTTGGAAAGTAGGAGTCCAGGACTCCCATTTTGTTAAAAATAGGAGTCCCACCAGCAAAAATTGCAGAAGATGTGAACCTTGCAGATTATAAGACCTATTGGTTGCCAGTGAGTTTAATTTCCACATTCTTTATAACACTGACATATAGCACTTGTTTGTCTATCAAGAGTGTGACTTACTTTTGTCAGTTTGTTAGTCCAAGGAAAGGTCTTATTCCAAACATTAAGCCAGGTATCACACACTTCCTTATACTTGACTATTGTCCCATTTGAACCATCAGTTCTAGCAAGTTAAGCACTCTTCTGAATCTCATTAGAATCTTTGTCAGTTTGCCATTTAACTCCAAACTGCTTATCCAAATTTGCAAATGGCATGTCTAAGTCTCAACATATCTTGAATTCTTTTCTTTTTTGGGAGATGGGGGGCACCAAACAGATTACCTACCACCCACCCCCATGATTTCAAGGTCACATGCACTACTTGTCAGCTTCACTCGAAAATGAACACAATAATGAAAGCTGAAGTTGTTTATTTGATGTACTCTTAGAAATAACTACATGTAGATCTCTGGGTCTTCTGCCTCTCAATTCAATCACTGTAATTATCAGCACATTTCACACCCAGCAGCCAGTCAGTCTTTGAACTTGCTGCCCAGCTATTGTATCATGTTCATTTGATGTATTCTTACAAATGACCACATGTGCATCTCTGGGTCTTTCAGCCTTAGACTTCAACCATTCTAAATATCAGCACATTTTCCCACCCAGCAGCCAGTCAAAGTCTTTGAACTTGCTGCCCAGCTATTGTATCATGTTCTTTTGATGAACTCTTATAATGGCAACATGCTCATGAGGGTGGAGTATTTTGTCATTGTAAATATCAGCACATTTTTCCACTCAGCAGGTGGCAAAAGCAAGTCTGGCAAATAGTTGAATTTTGCAGCCCACCTATTACAGGGGTCAAGCTAGACTTGAATTTGAGGGAGAAATGTCCTCTCCTCTTGGACAGAACAGGGAGAAGTGGGAGCAAAGGCATACATGCAATATATATATGTGTGTTGTGGATGTGTGTGTTGTTTTCACTTTCTTATTTGAATTGTGCCATCTATTTCCAAGTATGCATATTTGCATTTAACATTGGTTTTAAGCAATACTTTATTTTCAAGTAGAAAATTTTCTGAGTTCTGTCTTTATTTATAAACACATTTGGTGCATATTTAACCCTTTTCATCACTAAGTAACTTTGTAGGTATAGAGTCCTCAACACTAAGTAACTTTGGAGTTGTAAAGCAAAATGACTTGTTGACTTTGAAATAACATAACTTTGCCAATTTTAAAGATATCTGGCTGGATTAGGTGTCAAAATCAAGGTTAAAAATAAAATTTTATGACTAATTCACTAAAATGTGCATATCTATTATAACTGTTAAAATACAGGTGCAGACAGGTAATACAGCAGGTAAAATACAAGTAATTATCTATTTACTTCTTAGAAAACTTAGAAAGTTCCCAAAACTTGTTCAATTGACCCTCGATGTACTCATAAATAATTCCAGTAGCAACACAAGTCTTTCTTTCAGGTATCTGGCAGGTAGAAGCTTTCATCAAGGTGAGATCTGTCCACACACCTGTATCGCCTCTGGCACGTTTGATCGTAGCATTCAAATTCGTTAGACGGACAATGTTTCCAAAAATTTCATCTGAATAGAATATTTGAAAATATTCCAAAGCTTTCCTGGAGCCATCTAACACTCGGGTGGTTCCAACTCTCTCAGAAAACTGTAGCAAATCTCTTTGGTTTTCCAACTTCGTCCAAACAAAATTACATGGAGCGTACAATTCCTCCGGTTCAGAACCTTCAAAGTCCTCTTCATCATGATCACTGTCACCCACAAGCGCATGCCATTGTCTCTCCAGATGTCTTCTCTCATTTTCATCCAACTGTACTAGGTCGAAATTGGTAAAAATCTTCAGATAATTCAAAATCTGACACTTCACTCTCATTTGATCTTTTTTCGAACTCCGCCATTTTAGATACAAATTTCACCACTCGGAAAACTCGTTAAAAGTGCCTACTTTGTTCCAGATTTCTAGCTGTTTACAAGCTAAACCCACGAGATAATCCAAATATAATATCTACATTACAAGAAGGAAGTTATTAGAGGTACCCCGAAATTTATATAGTCGGGTACTATAACGTTAGAGAAGAACACTGCTCCAGACCGGTAAAGCGGTCCACAGTGTTTACGGACTTACTTCCCCAGGACCGGTGAACCGGTCCATAGTGATGAAAGGGTTAATAACTATCATATTCATATTCAGTGTATTTTGGCAATATGACTTAAAAAGGAGAACAACAGAAGCTATACATTGTAATGAATTTTAACTGAGTAACTAGATTACAGTATTGTAGTTGCAAGTTAGTACAAATGCTTAATCAACTATCCTTAATCAAGAATTTTTTTCTTTTTACTTTCTGAAAGTTCATTATAAAATGGCATTTGAAAAGATTTCTAAACTTGTTTGAAACAACCCCTGCACCATGTACATGACAGAAAACGCACGTCTTTCAGATCATACAGTTCGTCCTAATTTCTTTGTTGCCGATAAAACTTGACCGTAACTGTTCACTGATAACACACCGAAGAATTATAGTCTGTATATGAATGAACCAAACCCTTTTTTTTTCAACCGAATTGACACAGCCAGCATGGGTTGGTTTTTCTTCATATTTTCACAAAAATTATTAAACTCAGAATACAACCTTGACCTTGCAGCATCTCATCGAATTCCACAACATAGCATTGTCCCATATATATATAACCTACATAATTGCATTTTAAAGCTAAATCTTTAATAACGTAATATTTAGTCGCTGCTGATTGATCATTAACCCTTTCCTGAGTCAGTTATCAGCTATCACTGCCCAATTTCCACAGGTTATCATTTGGTGATAAAAACATATACTATTAAATCAATGCCTGATACTACAAGTACATAAACAATTAATAAAACCTTAAATTTGCAGTCCTATCAGTGGACTCTTGAAACAGCTAGAAGTGAATGGTGACATTAAGAAAAGCCTTCCTTCTAAAAATAGATGAACTAACATGTTGGCTATGTTGATTTGGTTGGAAAGAAGGGTTTAGTTCATTCATATACCGTATTTACCTTATATGTTGGGACACCATAAATTATTTAAGTAATTTTTTTGTGCACTGTATGTTCTGGGACACAGCATTTTTTTCAAGTCGTAAGTTGTGGGACAGCATTAAAATCATTAAAAAATTACATGTCAAAAATGAACTCAAACATAAGTTTTATTAAAGAAAATTTTAAAAAGAAAATGCTGTGAGTGTTGTTTGTTTACACTTTTCTTCCAAGACGCAAAGTTGCTAAGAACAAGAACTCGGGTAAGAATGAATCGTTTGTGTATATGAGAACAAGTTCAACTTTTTCTGTTCTATGCTTCAGAAAGGTTTATTTGCTGTTTGTGCTCATTACACTACTTATTTTGGCAAAATAACTGTTGATGAGCACAGTAGAAACTATACATTTTAATTACGTAAAAATATATTTGGAGAGAGATAGAGAGAGATAGTGATGGTACAGAGTGATTGATAAGCATGCTAATTCCAAAACTGAACATCTTTTATTTACACAGCAGTGATATCTGACATAATCTAAGTACTGCTGAACAAACTTGAGTGCCACAAATATATTTAATTTAAATCCTTCAATCTGTCCTCATTCTTAATTGCCCACTCAACCTCCTCAGGCTCAAATCCATCAAATTCATCCTCTTCACTGTCGCTGCCATTTTTATCACAATCAGTATCTCTTATGATATTGTCCTCACATCCATTCAAGTTACTGATAATACCACAAACTTGAAGTGATTTTCTGATCAGATCTGGCATGTCCCGAAGCGATTTGACTGCTTTCACTGTCTTCGAAATGGTCTTCTCTTCTTGCCTTTGCTAATTCGTGAAATAATTTTATTTTCTCCTCCAAATCTTCTGGGAGACGCTGTGCCATTGCTGTCTGTGAACGAAGCATGAGGTTGTGCCGCTTTAAAAAACCTGTTGCCCAGTTCCTACTGGCTTGAAACTCAATTTCTGGATGTTCACTTGACACCAATTCCTAGGCATAAGCACATATAGTGTTCACACTAACAGGGATCTGCAGATTGCGCTGGACGAGAACCCACTTTGCAATTTTTCCGTCTAAGTCATTGCCATATAATACTGGTCTCCCACTCTTTGCTATATGTCTCCTTTCATTCAGCTGCTGAGAAAAATCTATTTTTGACCAATTTGCATTGGTTGATTTTGAAGATTTTGAAATGTCTTGCTGTTACTCGAATTCC
Organism: Megalonaias nervosa; assembly: GCA_016617855.1. Taxonomy (NCBI): domain Eukaryota; kingdom Metazoa; phylum Mollusca; class Bivalvia; order Unionida; family Unionidae; genus Megalonaias; species Megalonaias nervosa. Next base: position 73,531 of record JAECUM010002178.1, read on the forward strand.
ATGCAATTTTGAGAAATTTACAACTTCCTCCTTTTGCTTTAATGTAAAACGCTTGTAATGACCTTGCCTGACATCGTTTTCATAGGCATCATCTCTCTTCTAACTGGAGTCTCCAATTTTGTGGGCCTTTTTTGCAGCTGGTTCATTTTCTTTTACATCACACTCCTCCTTTTTAGCACGCTTTTTTGGTCGACCTACGGGCTTCTTAGGTGAAGCTTTAGGATACGCATTTTCTTTCCATGCACAAGGCAAGGCCTCTTGACAACTTGAGCATCTCACTACAAACTTGTCCTTAATAGCGGAGATCTATAATGTGGTTTATTTTGTTTTATTTTTATTCCCCTTTATATATACTCTGTACAGTGACTGCGAGGAAACACTTTTTGTGTAAATGTGTGAGAAGTTATCCTTTCAGAGTGTTCCATTGTTTCTGTTTATTTTCAAAATCCCAATGAAAACCGGTAGAAGGAAATCAAAGTTGGCTTCCCCATGTCAGCCAACTTTGTATACATATGTATAGCTTAAAACAAAATCTCCATGCTAAAAGGAATCCGAAGTCTGCTTTCGGGGTTGGCTTGCTTTGTAATAAATTAACCTTTGTATTTGGTATCCTACCGGTAAGTTGAAACAATGAGTTTATATACAAGGTGTGTTTATTCAACACCTGGGCTTTCATTTGCTTGACATCTGTAGTCATAATTGACACAAACAGGTTTCGAGTTCTTCAGTGTAAATAGTATACACAGCATTAACTTGCTTTAATGATACTTTTTGTAACCCATCGAATCAGAAAGATTGTCATTTGTACTCACAGTGAGTGTAGTTCTAATAATGATTTTTATTTGCGAGATGTTGTCATATTGTTACGCTGGATATAATACACTCTTGGTTATTTTGTACCTTACACCATATCACACATGAATGGCAGATACTTTCGAGCGATGGGGTTGATAATTCTTACTCTCTCATTCATATGTGATTTTGCTGGATCCAGTTTTCATTCTCATAACATTCAAACCTTTGAGGACAACCAAACGTGATTCGTTTCTCAATATTCATGTCAATGACCAATGTGTTGTGTTGTCTGACAAAAGCGATAACTCTATGGATTCATGCCATACTTATACTGAATTCGTGGATATATTTTTCCTTTAATGCTAATGTTGACCAAAAAGTGAATAAATGATAACAGTACAAGGTTAGTTTCTTTCATTTTATTATCAAATAAGCATTTTATTTGTCTATTTTATTGTAACATGCTGTGTGTCGGGGGGTGGGGCGTAAATTGAACACAATTTATTTCATTTCCTAAGTCTTGGAATGCATCATGTAGGTAACAAAAATATTCACCATAAGTTCTGGGACACGAAAAAAATAATTATTTTTTTTGTGTCCCAACACATGCAGTAAATACGGTATTGATCTTAATGTTTCAGTGTATTGTTTTTAGTTATCATCATGATTTATTGGCAACAAAGAATTTATGATGAACATTATGATCTGAAGACATTTGTGCATTTGATCATTTACATGGTACAGGGGTTGTTTCAGAAAAGTTTAGAAATCTTTTCAACTGCCATTTTATAGTGGACTTTCACCAAGTACAAAAAAGAATTATTGGTTAAGGTTAGTTGACTAAGTATTTTTACTAACTTTCAGTTGCAGTACTGTAATGTACTCATATCAATTAAAATTCATTTTAGGATTAAATGATCATGGTTGGGTATTTATCGATGTGTAAATTTTACCTAATCACTCACAAAGTAAATAAAGTCCAAAGGACTGTATGTTAACTTTTTGAGTGATTAGGTAAAATTTATACATCAATATATACCCAACCATGATCATTTAAAGGCACAATAGTGCAGCTGAGGGTGAATTTTCTTACAAAAATGTTGGGATATTTATGTATATCAACTGATTAAGTACTATTTAAAAGGCAGTTCTGGGGTGATATCAAGTATGTAGAGGTTCCCATTATGAAATACGAGCTTTCTGAAATCTTCATACATAGAGTAACAAGTCTATCGTCTCCATATTGAAATTCCGCTTGACAGTGATCGGCAGATCCCGAATGAATAACAGACATAATTCTGGTGACCAAAATTTGCATAATTATATGCCAAATTCTGAACACTGAAGTTGATGACATAAAACACAACAACGCTTCGAGAGCACGCAAAATATCAACGGTGAGTACGATCTTCTTTTGATCTCGTTCTTTTCTCCTTATCTTTTTCCTTTCTGCTTTTAATTTTGAGATGAAATATTGAAATTTATCTAGAACTACTTTTATAATTATATTTAAATAGTTTTTTGGTGGTATGAGAATGATTTAAATAGAGGTGCTTTATATGCTATTGCAAAAACTCGCAGGTGCTTGATTTCTTGTATTTGCACTCCTTCATGTCCCCCCTCCCTCCAATTTTATAAATGAAAAGCGTCTTGGATATTTAAAAACTTAGTAATTTCATTAACCAATTTATAAATTCTAACCAGATTGTCACAAGCAGACCCCTAACACTCGTTTTCCTGGCGTTTCAAAGAAAGCAGAAAGAATTTGTGTTCTGCTTCTTCAAGTTAATACTTTACATGAAGAAGGTTTTAAATAAAAGTTTTATTAAAATCTGCGACTGGCGTATGGAATCCAGGTACAAAACTCAGGGCCAGATCGTAAAAAGTACACGCATACACAAACATACAGTCACTTGTCACTTGAAGTTTGACCACCGTTTTATTCGTGCGTATGTTTATTCGGTATTATGCACACTGAGTAAATAGACACATAGACTTTGCTTTGGTGCTGATTAAGGAAAGTAGGGGCCCATTTTAAATTTTGGACCCCCTCCCAAAATACTTGACCTGATCCAGCCCAGAAAACTTCCATCAAATCACAACCTTGCATGTATTAATTTCTGATTCTCAATTAGCACTATATTCCTATAAATTTGATGAGTAATCATGAATACATTAGTCATCAAATTATGAAATACTTTTACATATTAAAATTCATTAGAGAGACAATTGGACTACAGTAGCAATTATAATGTGTAATAGAGAAAATACACTCCGAATGATAAACTCAAATGTAGAAACTTTGTTATTACCCAGACTGAAATCTGCTCACTTTCAAGTTCATGTCCAGAGCGACCTCTAAGAGGGAGAGGGAGAGGAAAGATGAGGCATGGAGCATAAACCAGAGGGAGAAGAGGAGGAAGACATGTTGTGCAGCCTGAAAACAGAGCTGACCAAGCTCTACAAATAGTTCAAACAAGGCAGACAAGAATGAGGGTAATTGTTTATTTATTTCTTGCAAAACAAGTATTGATACATATTGAAAAATGTTTGGTACTTGGCAAAGACTCTAATGTCTACAAGTCAGTAGTGTTTTGCACGACTTAGAAAATGCATGCTTGTATTGTAGGATTATTTCTTTTACCAAACAATGTATGTTTAAACTGGTTTAGTTTTTGTTGCTACTCACCACCCAACCCCAATATCAGTTGATAAAGGAAGGCCATGCACAGATACCATCGAAAATACAGAGGCCACCTTATTTATATGGCCACATTATATAATACCAAAATGATTAAAGTAGTATGGAGACAATCTCAATGAGTACCCCATTGCAACTTGACATACATATAATTGGTATGAAACTAAATACAAAAGGTTTTAACATAGGTCACTTAAATGTACAAGGTTTAGTGGGAAAAATAGACCAGATTAAGTTAATGTTGTTTTCCAAGGAAAATAATCTGCACATTTTCGGGCTCACTGAAACCAAATTAAATGCTAACCACAATGATAATCTATTTCACTGTCAAGACTACAATAAACCATTACACAGGGACAGAGAGACAGCAGGGGGAGGTCTTGTTGTATACATTAGGGAAGATGTAAATGCAGAAAGGTGACCTGACTTGCAGTCACATGAAATTGAGAGTATTTGGGTGGAAATTTCTGAAAATAATGCAAAATCATTCCTAGTTGGTTTCATTTATAGGCCACCTTCCTCCAAAGCAATTTGGAATGATAACATTTTGAAACAGATAGAAAATGCTCTTGCACAGGAGAAAGAAACACATATACTCAGTGATGTAAGTAAGAACCTACTCTGTACTCAAATAAGGAACAACTGGATGGAATTTATTGAATCATTAGGCCTAGTCCAGCTGGTAAATATGCCCACAAGGGTAACAGAAATATCAAGCACTCTTATTGATCATATTTATACCAACCTACCAGACAATATGGCTTGTGTTAATGTACCAAATGTTGGTCTTAGTGACCACAATCCTACTTTTTTGACAGGAAAGGTTAAATGCAAGAGAAATAGGAAAAATACACACAAAACTATCACTTACAGAACATTCCAAAATTTTAGTGAAGAACAATTTCTTGATGACCTATACAAAGTTCTATGGACTATAATGCAAAATTTTGATGACATAGATGGAGCTCTGAGGGTGTGGACTGACTTATTTATGGATGTAGTCTCTAAGTATGCATCACTGAAAAGTACATCGAGTAAAGTATGAAATCCAACCTAACTGACTTGCTACTGAAATCCTAGATGCTATGAAGTCATGAGACCAATTGATGGCTATGGGAAACCATGCACAATATAAAGTATGGAGAAATAAAGTAACAAGTATGATTAAAAAAGCTTAAAAAAATTATTATCAATCGATGCTTGAAAACAAAAAGTGCAATACAAACTCCATTTGGAAAGTGTTCAGTGAACTCATTGGGGGAACACACAGAGATCAGACAAATAAAATTCACTCACTTCTGGTAAATGACAACAAAGTCACTGATGGTACTGACATTGCAAATGTTTTTAATGATTTTTTAACCAATATTACCACTAAGTTAAAAGAACCAATGGTAGAAAACAACTTTAATGAACTGAAAAATTTCTGCAGCAGCAGAATCCCTAAGGAGGTTTGTTTCTCTATCCCACCAGAATCAAAAAACTTTCTTTAAAAATGTCTCAGTAAACTGTAAACTTGATACCAAGAAAGCTACAGGACTTCATCAGATTGGTCCACCACTCATTAAAACTTCCGCCTCAGCTATTTCAGATAGCATGACATTCATAATCAGTTTAAGTATTGCAACCTTGTCTGTCCCCAAAATGTGGAAAACTGCAAATGTAATGCCTATGCACAAATCTGGTTCTAAGAATGATGCTGGCAACTACCAGCCCATTTCAGTACTACCAAACTTGCAAAAATTGATTGAAAAAACATGTCCATGACTCATCCATGTCATATTTAACCAAACACTTGCTGTTACACCCTAATCGATCAGGCTTTAGACAGAAACATTCATGTGAGACTGCCTTGATCTCTCTAACTGATAAATGACTTCAAGCACATGATCAAGGTTGAATAATAGGATCTGTATTTTTAGATTTCAGGAGAGTTTTTGACATGGTGGATCATGAAATCCTTTTGAAGAAACTGAAAATCTACCAATGTGATGAAAGCACAGTTAGATGGTTTACTTCATACTTAAGTGAGAGAACACATCATGTTTATATAAATAATGTTCTGTCTGAACCTGGAACAGTTAGATATGAAGTACCACAAGGTTCAATTCCAGGTCCATTACTATTTATATTATTTATTAATGACTTGCCACCTTTTAGAAACGGACACAATTTCATCTACAGATCTCTATGCAGACATCCAAAACACAAAGCATGAACTAGAAATTTCTTGATAGGATGCCCAAAACAAATTGGACAACTGGTGCACATGCAATGGCATGGTGGTAAATACTGGTAAAACTAAAATATTACTTACCTCAACACGACAAAAAAGAACAAATCTTGGTAGTGATGAACTATGTCTGACATTGAAGGATAAAAATTTGCAAATGGTCTGTCATGATAGACTACTTGGTGTTTTGGCAGATAATAACCTATCATGGACTGAACATATCAAACATGTTAGTAAAAAAAGTTAATTCAAATTTACGGTTTCTCAGTAGGATAAGACATTTTTTCCCTGAAAGGTGCAGAAAACTATTTTATAACAGTTAACATATAACCCAGTTTAGACTACTGTAATACAGTGTGGGGTAATTCAAATGATAAAAACAGCAAAGCTAGCACATCTTCAAATGAGCATTCAGGCTAATATCAATCCAGAAATAAAGCAAGGAAAATTGAGCTGGTAAGTTAAAAATATTACCTATTGAAGACTGAATCTGGTTGAGAAAAGCCAATTTATTTTACATGATATCCAATAATAGTGCTCCTGAATATGTACAATCGCTATTCCAGTATAGGCTACCTGGTAATACTCCCTATCTGTGATTCATGTCTACCAAACAGTATAAAATTCCCAAACCAAATAAGGAATTATTCCAAAAAAGTTTCCAATACTCTGGAACTTTGCTCAGGAATAATATTCCAGTTGACATTAGAAATCAAATGTCAACTCTGTTACCTTCTTCCAAACCCAATATATCCAGTGGCTTCAGAGATGCAGTTAAAATAAATAAATTCCTTTGTATGAGGGCCTCAGGGTAGATTCGTTCTTCAGCTAATTGTGTTACCCTCTTTAAATAAAGTCATTATTATTATTATTATTATTATTAATAATATTAATATTATCTATTTTGTCTTTGTCAGTCACTGTACTTAATGATATAAGGCTATTGGTTTAGGAGTTCAGGCAACCATATGTAGCAAAATACATAGAGTGATGTAAATAAATTCTTGTACAATTTTAAATTCTTGTGGCAATTAAAATATAAACTAGCTAAAACATTTCATATATAGGTAGAAGTGATCTCCACTAGTGGTATACAAATATTTAATACTGTTAAGGTCGACTTGCCCTTTTTCCAAAAGTAATAAATTTATAATATTTATTTTTTAAAAAATACAAAATGGTAACAAAAAGTCTGTGTGATCTTACATTAGAGTTTAACAATTAGACCTGACTAGATTGCAGTTTTAAAAAAAATTAGATCTGTACAAAATTCATATATCCATTTAAGTCTTGTAAAATAATGACTACACTTTTATTTTTCTGTTTTAAATATGATGCATGCCTTGAGGTTTATTTCTGATAAACATAAGGACTTAAGAATCCTAAAATGTTTTATATGTCCAGAATTTAGACTGACATGAAGGCTTGCAAAAAACAGAAACTTTTTTCATATCTGATCTATCATTTTGGGTAAGAATTTTAATTGCCCAGTCTGCTTGGCATTCAGTTTTTCCACCTCTGAACTGGTGATTACTGCAAATGATTTCTGTAATAAAAATTTTACTTGATGCAATGGCAATTTTGAAACTTCTTTAATTCTTTCAATATTTTTTATGTATTTCATTATTGCCAAAGCTTAAAAGTTTTCTGTACAAAATACATATCACAAAAGGTATGAATAAATTGACAGGTATGTGGGCTACATTACAGAAAACCTCTTTCTGTATACAGGATATGTGTAGGAGCTGCATATGAATGTATAACTTGCACGTTCTACCGATAAATCAAAATACTGCATCCATTTACACAGAGAATTAAAACTTTGGTAGTTACTCTTACAATACAACATTTGCAATGACTTTTATTTCCAAGCTGGACTTGCAAAGATTGATAATTGATGTAAATACATGATTGTTGTAAATGTTGAAATTTCTGTGGTATCATGATTTTAGCTTTCAAGCTTTTTGTGCCACATACATACAGGGATTCAGTATGCTTAATCTTTTAAACAAATTCCAGGAGATCATAAGTGTGGAGCCAGACCAGCTGAGGGAATTGTTCATACAGATGTTGCAGTTCCACCCCAGCCTTGTCTTTAATGTATTGGAGCCAGGTTCAAGGCAGTGTGGTGGTTATCACTCAACCCCCGACACAGGATTACCAGAATGGTGAGTGGAAAATGTAGGGAGATGTCCACAGACCTGGAATAGGTTTTGTGAGAGACAGCTATGCATATCACTTTTGCCAGTAATGAATATATCAACTTTTGTTTAGAATGTGTACTGTTGCTTAATGCATTATTCTTAATATGCATAAGAGTTTATTTAACATAAGAAGTTTCAAGACTTCTAGTGAGACTGCTTACCAAATGAGACATATACTTAGATTATTTCTTTGCAACCACTGTGAATGAATTTTTAAAATTGTAAGCTGTACAAAAACAGACATGCATACATATGCAAATGATAAGGACTTTTTTATTTTTACAACTGATCCTCATTGAGTGTATTCTTTTCATTACCTGGTTTCAATGTGGGTACCTTACTATGCTAAACAAATCTAAGCTGATAAAATTCTTGTGTAAATATTATCTTCATCTGCAATCAGCCATTCCTATTTTGATCCCAATGCAGGAGTCTCTGACTTCTAGAAATGCTCCCCAAAATCTTTGAGCTATCCATCTTAACATAAACTACACATAATATTAGTTCTAGTTGTGACGAAACTCTCAGTGCTCATGACAAAATAAAAACCGTGTGCAGTTTTGATCCATGTTTATTTTACAGTGGAATTTGCTGATGAAAGATGAATAAAATTTGAATAAGTACATGTTCCTATTATTTTTAAAAATATTTTTTTTTACATTTTAGAAATAGCATATTACAAATTGGAATAATTTTTCAGGATTTTCAAGTTCTAATCCTTGATGAGGCTTCAGTTGCCTTGGCCAGCATGTGCAGACAGGATGTTCTCGTCCTCAATGATGAAGTTGACTTGATGAGCGCCAACAGATATGCTGCCTATAGGCAGTTCATACTACAGAAGCATGGAAAGCTGGGGTTAGGACAGAGAAGTGTAATTCCCTCTTGTTGCTTCTGGCAGATACATGACAAACATCCAGATGCTTTCGGAGAATACACTGGCTTCATCCCCTCTAGGCTTGTGGGGATATGTTTTCTTTTCCTTGCAAGGGTAGATGGACCATCTGCCACTTTTTTTTGTTGTAACATCAATGATACCTGTTTTAAAGAAAATTTTTTTTTCTTGTGTGATAAGCATCCCCATGCCAACCCATATTAACTTTTCACCCAATATTAGAGCCTCATGACCAGTTTCCAAGGAGGAGTTGTTGAGGGGTTGTTTTTGTTCTTATTTGTTTTATCTACAAAGTACTACTTGAGACAGGATGCATTTTTACCCATTCCTTCAGAAGGCAACATATTTTCATCAACAGGTTTTAGCTAGTAATCATCATCATGACAGCATCTTCCCCAAACCTCCTGAGGAAATTCCATGAATCCCATATATCCCATATAGAGTGTGTCAGTCCCTTGGGAAAGTGCTATGCATATCATTGGATCTAATTATTAGACTTGCATTGCTCAAATGAAAATAAATATCCACTAGAATGATAACAGTACTATTTACAAGATCTGTATGCATGAAAATAGTAAGATTCCTTACCACAAATATAAAAAAATGCGTGCCGATTGTTGCAAAATGACTTGTATCTAAAACAAAGTTTTCATGACTTGTACATGTGAATAATATTCCATTGGCTTGATGTCCAAGCAGGGATCATAATGTACAATCAATATATAAAATTATTTCTAATTTCCTGTAATGAAACAAACTTACTCTATCTCTCCTTCTTTGTTTCTCATTACACCTCTGCCACTATGGATATTGTGATCCAAAGCAACTAGTTCATTCCTAATTCTGTACACAGGAGGGGTGTATGAAAATCTCTTGGCCGGTAAATCATGATGTGCTGATGAAAAACTTCAAGTTCAGCAGTGCTTCTGCAATTATCAAAAACATGTATCTTGTAACATTCGTCATTTGTAATCTGCTAACAGATTAATACAATTATTAAATAATCATTACTGTTGGTAAATTTGGCATACATAAAATCTTTACTGAAGTGTTTATTGATAGAGTGTTATGGAATTGTTTATATCTGATGTGCATGTATTATACCTGAACTTACCAAAGACTTGAGAAGTTGAGTCACTGTACATGTATCATGTACACACATCTTATGAGTGCTAACTTATTCAGATCTTCAAATGGTAAATATATTTATATACAGTAAATTATTCTAAAGTTGAGCATAAAAACATTTAAAGCGGTCTTAACATTTTTCTTTTAAATACCATGCAGTTGTTGCAATCCTGAAATGGTATAACTGAAATTTAAGTAATATCCCATTCTATTTAGGAACCTTTGGTCCAAGGGTACCTGTGCCAAGGTTTTCAGCACTTTGGCATCCTTCTTTGAGTTAAGCCAAGGTTTTGTCTGCTCTTCATTCTCCAACCAGGGTTCATGTAGGCATTTATTAATGCCTTGGCCATGCGAGAGGATCCACTCATGTGTATTGGTGATGTGATGTAGGACTCTCCTCCAGATACTCTGAAAGAATACCATTATCGATATTTATAGCACCCAAAGTTGGTCTCTTTTGTCATGGTGACCCCATACTGATAGATTATAAGACAACTTGATATATATCATCAAAGGAAAGCTACATTGTAGATTTGGCTAATAGTTAATGTAGCAGGATTACAGTTTTGCTCAGATCAATGTTCCTTCAATATTTCATATTACTCTGACATTTCAGATGAATTACTTTTGATAGACTACATACCTAAAAGATTTGGTGATGTATATATATGGATAAAATATATATTAAAAGAAATCAAAAGATATGGATTATGCACTGTAACTTTGATTTCATAAAAATAATATCATACAGTAGTAAATGTTTATATATTTCTGTTTCAAATACAAGGACAGAAATCTCATCAAAATTGTTCATATCTGCTAGCAGTCTTGCATGAAACCAAAACTGGTTCATGATGTCTTTGGACCATTGTAATAAAGCCATATTTTCCTTTTCTTTGGCAACCTTGAAAAGAAGGCAGATAAAATAAAGTCAAAAGTGCATGAAGAGCAATCATCAAAACAGAAACAGCTTTCCAATTCCAAAAGTTTTATAACAGGAAAGAGTGAAAACCAATAAGTTTTGTAAAATTCAACAAATTATTTAATTCCCTAGAAAACAAAATGAAAATTTAAAAAGACCTTACAGTATTATGAATTAAATCCCAAATAAGTTCCATCACCAGTCCTAATGAATAAAGTTCTAATTAAATTCCAGTGGTGTCCAGAAAAACTTTAGCTGTGTTATCACATTATTTTGTTTCTAAATTAAATATGTCCTATGTGCATTCATCATGAGGTAAGTGGATAGATGGGAAGTGAGTGTTAGGAAGAACTGCATGTGGGACAAAGCTATAAATGGGAAACTGCATAAAGAAAGCATATGGGATATGGAGACACAATTTCAAAATATACAATCACTGATCCTCTAAGTATTGATTTACCAGTATGGAGGGTGGGGGAAAGAAACAGCTGTGATTATTGGGTTAACAGCACAGTATACTGGAACTTTTTTGCCTAACCAAAACGATTACAGTACAAATTATACCTTTTTTCCATGCATCGGATGGCACAGTTGAGGTACCCCACACACTTCTGAGAAAGTGAAATTCAAGGTATTTGTTTTTTCTGACTCGAACTAAGAAAAGTATGAAGTGGGAACTTGACCAGCTGGCGCAGTTTTAATGATCAGCATTGCATTTTTTACATTATTGTTTTCAGTAGAAGGACAATTGTAAGACCCCCCCTCCAAAAAAAACAGTCTGCAAGAAATTTTTAATTTTTACCTTCTTGACTCACTAGCAGATACTTCAGATACTGCAGGTGTCTTCATTCTCTCTATATGTTGCAAAAGCTCTTGGTCAGGTGTTGATGTGAAGCATGAAGATGTACTGGCCATCAGTGCTGTATGCTTGGGTTCATCTTTTTGCTACATTCTTTGTAACTTTCATAACTAAAAATATGTACGAAATATTCATTTGTATTATAATTTATATCTTAAATCTGTTTCTTTGTGCTTTGTGTTAACACTTAGAAATGAAATACTTCATTTTAGCAAGAATACATAATAATAGATCTAAGAAATTTTTACATCAATAAAACTACCTTGATTGCAGCTCAAAACTTGAACTGATAACAACCTGCCAGCCATATATTCTAGCTGCACTACAACAATCTTTCCTATCATGACTAGAGATCATTTTGTAATTGTAGTCAATACAGTGCTTTATGATAAATTTACTAGTAGTTGAAAGATGTACAATAGCCTAAAATCTTAGCATCCAGCCTACTGTAAGCATGAGATCAAAATTATACTGGATCTGTTCTACATTCACATATTGAAGACCCTATGAACAGTTCAACATTAAACATGTATTATTTGTTCTACACATTTAGATGATAAGGTTATTAAGCTTTTATGCAAGTAATGTGCTTGTCACATTAATCCATTGTGTGTGTGTGTGTGTGTGTGTGTATACATATTGATAATGCTTGTATATATATTGATAATGCTTGCATATCTATCTATCTATATATATATATATATATATATATATATATATATATATATATATATATATATATACGGAAGTTAAAGAACGTCTCACAAAGATGATGGATATGTATACAAATGACCTTTATGAGCACGCTATTATAAAAAAAAAAACAAAAAATAAATTCCACCGCACAATGCAGTCACCGAGTGAAATATTGATTAGGCAGTCATATCTATTTTGGGGATGTTACAAAGCAGATCAAGTCCTTGTGCAAAGATAGTAATAATAAAACTGTGCTTTCAAACATAGGAACAAGATATTGACAGCTGGAGAACACTTTATACATAGACATTGGCCTACCTGTCCAACAACAACTTAGCCATTTCAGTGTCTGATGCCAGTTCTAACTCCTCCATCAATGCTCTCCATCGATCATACTGGTCCCCAAGATGAATCCTTGAGAAGTCCTGTTTGGTTTCTCTGACAGCTTTTTGATGTTGCTTCTCGGAAAGTGACAAGCGCTGGCGACCTTTACGTTTTTGACTCCCGTGTGCATCCACCATTTTTGTTTATAGTAGATATTTAAATTACAACCATGTGACTTGTAACCCGCAAACTGGATGAAGATGACGTGTCTGTTTTTGTGGTCACGTGAGATTTCCGTAACAGTTCGTGACCTACAAGTTTTAGTTAAAGCGGGCTCCCACAAAAATTCATTTTCTCTCCTTTATTTATGAATTATCTAATTGAATCTTCACAAACTCTAGGTTTTTGTGAATTATTTTAGCTTATAAGTTGACACATTTCATTAGTTTCATGTTCTGTAAAATTGATAAAATTACAGACACTCTGCGCTGTTGTGCCTTTAATCCTTATAATTCCAATTTACATCCTTTCTAACATCAGATCAGTATATTTAGTCAATAAAACATTCACTTTTATGTAGATCGAAATTTTTTTCATTAGCCTCTTAACTGCGATAGAGTACATTGTAGATAACCCAATCTTCGCTAGCCATGATTCATCGATACTTTATACAGTAATATGGGATAGAATGCCATAGAGGGTCATGCCAGTGATATCTTGTTATGATCATTATTTTAATATATAAAAAATGGTTGTTGCAGTTAAACCAGGATATTCCTTTTTTCCCCGAAAATTACGTTTGCGTATGGCACATGTTGTTATAGCAACGTTGTTTTTACTTTCTACGCATTTTGATCTTTCAGAAGCAAAATCGTTAACATTTTTAGTGAAATCCCTTGTTTGACATATGACCCTGACCTTTAATAACTGCTGCTGTAACATGTTTTCAAGGTGAAATGCAATAATTTCTGAAGATTGTCTTGTAAAGCGTACAACATGCATTTGTTGGCAAAAGGGATGAGTGGTGGAGTGCATTTACATTGTTTTAACTTATAATGGTCCATTTCTATCTGTGATTGGTATCTTTTGATTGGAAATCACAGGAGTGGGTGGGTGGATTTTTGTTGTTAGTATTAGGGTGTAATGGGTTAATATAGATAAAACTTAACTTCAGATGACATGGAAACAGGGAGCCAAAAGTAGTCTGCAGAATTTATCGATGTGTAAAAAATTCCAGATCAGTATTACATGACCATTTACATCCAGTCAGATTGCAGAAAACGCAGTCAATTCATAAAAGCTGGAATTATTACAATATATAGCTTCTAATGTACTCTGACCACTCCGGTAACATAAGTGGTTAGAATGTCCTCCTCAGATGCGGGAGGTTGCAGGTTTGAACCCCGATCAAGTTATACCAGAGGCTAATAAAAATAGTACTAACAGCTGCCTTGCTTGGCCAACAGCATAAAGAAGTTACTGTTGAGACTGGTTGGCCTGGTGTCAGGATAATGTGACTGGTTGGGATAGGATACCATATGTGTGCTAAATTGCCACACTGCAGACATCGTTGCTATATGACTCATATGTTAATGTTTCTCTCTCTCTCTCTCTCTCTCTCTCTGTATATCAGTTTGCAGGTTCTAAAGAAAGTGTTCAAGAAAATTGTGTCCATTAGACTAGGTTAACATTTAAATTAATTTCAACATTGTTATTGAAGTTTTCATCAGTAAACCAAATTGTTGGATGAGACATTTGTCCCACATATTCTTTGAATTGTTTTTTTTTCCTTAGCAGTATTATCCCAAAGTGAAATAGCACTCATATAAAAGCTGCACTGAACTGTGGACATTTTTATCTTCTGCAAAACTGGTTATGTGGTCACATGATCATGTCATAACTTTATGTAGTCTGTTTGAAAATTTCTCTGGATTTGTATCATTATTATATAAGAGGCTGCTCTGTGCTCAGTTTAAATGCTGAATCAGTTTATGTATTAATACTGAATTATAATTTTGTTAGAAGTAAGAATTATCAATTTGTACAATGATACTTATGATCATGACATCATATGCATTATACACATTTTCAGGTGATCAGTTTTTCTTTGAAAGGGTTTGTGAGAAAAATGTTTGATCTAACAATAACTTCCACTTTCAGATAATATCCTGTTAAGATAAACAACTATCATGAAAATAAGCTGTGTTGAAAGGTGTTGTCTAGAATTGTAATGCTTGTAACGAAAACTTGTGTTTTCTGGATTGATAATGTTGTAAGGAAGATTCATAATGCATGTAATGAAGAACTGGAGTGACCTATATTGTAATGCATGTAATGAAAACTTGTTTTACCTATGTTCATAATGTGTGTTATGAAAACTTGCGATATCAAGATTCATAATGCATGTAATGATGCATGTAATGATAATTTGTATTATCCAGATTCATAATTGCATGTAATTAAAACTTTATACCTAATGACAGAGAAAGAGATCAATTTACTTGTGTAATGAATTGTGTAACTGACAGTATTTTGTAATATTTAGAGATATGCTATGCTGTTTTTTTTGTGTGATAACAGTTGCTCAAATTGCTAAAAGTGATATAATTTTTCTAACAGCATTTTCATTAAAACCTTATAGTTATGAGGTGATTGAATATTTTGAGTCTTCTGTTACTATATATACTTGCTCATAAATTGAGTTGGCAGACAACAAGGATCCTGATCTTCTATATCATAATGCATAATTCACCTGCAGATCAGGGTCTTCTTGTTTGTTCTACTGATTACTCCTAACAGACTACTCAAACCCAGATCTGCTAACACACTATGCAACAGCAGATCAGGGTCTATGCAGTTTGCAGTTGAACTTAACTTATAAGCCAGTATATATGGTAGTAAAATAGTCTACCATTGAAAGTCACAGCATTGTGTTGCTGATATAAGTGACTCCTTTACTGAAGAAAGCAGTTTCCTCAAATTCACAATTTATCATTAAATCAGACAATTGCTACAGGTATATGCAGTTTAAAAAAAAAAATAGAAGAATTTGGGACATGGAGAATTATAAAAGACAGCAACAATTGAAAGGTATAAACTCGCTTTATATGAGAGAAAGATCAAGAATAGAAATGTGTTGTCTCTTAAAACCAGACAGCTAAATATATCAGACAAAAGTTAATGAATTGTCTTTATGCTGATATTATTGTTTGAGGAAGTATTTTATAACCAAGTGGCTTTTCTTATAGTTTTTCAGTCCATGGTCTCTTGCCTGTCTGTTCCCCCCCCCCTCCCCCTTTACCGGGGCCCCGAGTGGGTGAGTGGTCTAGAGCGCTCAACGTTTTGGATCACTGCCATCTCACCTCTGTCTGCGTGGGTTCGAGTCTCGGGCTCGGCCAATGTGGGTATGTGAGAAAGCTTGCCAGTAGCTTCTTGTGGGTCAGTGGTTCTTTCCGAGGTTTTCCCAGGTAGCCTATCTTGTGCTGAAAAATGGCATAAACCCTATAACAACAACAACAACAACAAAATCCCCCCTTTACCCATTGAAACGTATTCAGGGTATCGACACTGCCTCTCTGGAAAAATGCCCCAGCTGAAGTCCTGAATCAATTCATCTAATATTTAGAGTCTTATAATTCGTAATTTACCATAACATTTTCTCAAAAAGCTTTTAGTTCAGTGTTTTAGAAAAATTAGATTAGTTTAAATTTATTATAAACAGGAAATTAATTCAGTGTCAGAGTTTTTACATTGCTTAAATAGTTAAACTGATGTGCAACATAATCCTGTGCACAAAGGTTTTGAGCAAGATTTCATCAGTGAGCCACCTGAAATCTAAAAAGAAGAATATGCAGTTTGAAGTTTTTAAAAAATGACTTTTAAGAATTCCATCATGTGTTTGTTGTACATACAACATTTGGAGCTCATACTCTTGGGCCAAAAGACAACTGTAGAATCACTTTTTGGTCTTGAAGGTCGTCTTTAAGTGCAGTCGAGTGATTCCTAGTTAAAATATAGATTTCCATGTAGCTTTGAGATGTCCCCCACTGAAGCATGGCTTTTGAGTCAGACCCTCTCACACATACTTTCTACCAGTATGTCATTTATTTTATGAGGTTCCTGAAGAACCTTAGGTAAGTGTTTAATGCACGAGTGAACATTTCTTAGGGCCTTGGTCTGCAGCAGATTCAGTGTGGGGTTTTATCTGTTGTGATTGACCTAATATAAACCTTTGCTGCTAAACATAATTATCCACTGCCTTGCATAGATTGTTGTATGGGGCAAGATGACCTAAAAAGACAGGATTAATCTGAGTAGATTACCAGCTAGGAGTATGACAGGACAGTGTTAAGAGTGCCACCAAAAATTATATATTGTCTCGGAGAAAACTTTTAGATGAATATTAACATCTGCATGGGATTCCCCTCTGATGATTGGTCAGTTCCAGTTACATGATTGGTCAGTTCCAGTTACTAACTCTAGGTACATTTTTGACCAATGAGAAGTGGGGAATCATATGCAGTAGTTAGCTCCCATAAAAATTTTCACCTGTCACTGATGATGCATTACTTTCGGTGGCTTTTGGCAGGGAAGATTATCTGCTGTCATTATGAAAGCAAAGCAAGCTGTAGACTGCATGTCCTTGTCTCTCTTATATGCAGTATGATTCCCCTGCCCGAACATGAGCACCATTGTCAAGTTCATGTGAATTACTATGATTTTAACTGTTTTATTCCAAAAGACAGTATGTTGAAATACCTGTTGGAACAGCCAGGCATGTTATTGGCATCTTTAGTTTAACATCCAAGGCATTCTAAACAGGACAACTTGATTTCTTTATAGGAATCAAGTGTGAACATGTTCCAGAATTATGAATATAAAAATCTACTGAGTAACAAGTTGATGAGCAAATAAAGGAAGAAAAAATAAAAACAAGTAAGAAATTGTAATGCTAATATTGCGCATGGATCTTGTGATAATGGTGCTTGTACAAATTCTTCAAAAGATATGTGTGGATACTGCTTGGATTACCTAAGGCTTCACCAAAATTAGGGATGCACCTTTTAAAAAGAATGTTGCTATTTAATAATATATTATAAAATAAAGACTGTAGTCTTGAATTTCAAATCATGGGTTGAGTATTCTGTTGTATATCATAAAGATATATTTCCTGTTATCCACAATAAAGACTACATATATTAATATTTGAGTTGTGTTTATGGATGATAATTATATTGAACCTCATTTTCCTATATTTCTCCTTAAAATAAATAAAACTCTTATGACTTCAGATCATTGTGGTATGTTGGTGGGCAAAGCACTGTACTCCAATTACCTCTGTTTTAAATAACCTACTTGTATTATTTTACAATAACACACCAAAACTGAACAAAATCTGTCAAATCTCCTTCAAATTCTCACATTTCTTCCTTTTTATCTGGGGTGATCATTAATTTCTCAATTTTTAACATTAGTTTTCATTTTATGAATTTGTCCATTTTTTGGACTGCTCAGGTGGCCTAAGTAGCTAGAGCATTTGTCTCAAATGCAGGAGGTTGTGGATTTGAACCTTGGCCGAGTCATACCAAAGACTTGTAAAAAAATGTACTAACAGCTGCCTCACTTGGTGTTCAGCATTAAGAGGTTAGTGTTAGGACTGGTCAGCCTGGTTTTTAGATAATGTGACTGGGTGGAGCATGATGCTGCCTGTCTGCAGCATGACGCCCCAGTGCTAGACATCACTATAAACTGCTGCACTGCAGACATTTTAGTGATATGACTGAAAAATTGTTAAAGTTACGTTAAAAATCCAAATCTCACACATGCAAACTTTTTTTTATTATTTACAATGGTATCTTTTAAAATAAATTCTTATTTACTATGTCACCTGAGGATTGTCTCAAACCTAATTTGAATAATGTTGCTTGGTTCATATAGCTGTGTAAGGAACCCCACAAGGATAAAATAAAAACTAGATGTTGTAGATAAAATAAAGATATTGTTAGTCTCTTCAACTAATATGGTCACTCAAGTCCTTCCCATCCATTCACTGACTTGTCCACTAAATCCATTTGGTGGTGGCGGAGGTGTCCTTCAGAGATGTGCTTTCCTGTATTCTGCCCACTCATCTCAACCACCCATCCTTTAAGGACAGGAAAAATCTTTAAAGGAAGTCAATGGACAAAGTGGACTCTTTCGTATACATGTAGATAGGGTTTATGTTGTTAGATATTTTAAAATTAAATCTTTAATCATATGAGATATTCATATTCATGGTAGAAGAAATATGAAATTATAATTAATTTTGTCATGATTTTTATACACTTAAGCTATTACCTATTTTATTGGGGGTTCAAAGCTGCACCCTTTCACCAATGATCCTTATTTTACTTCAGGAAAGTTCCCAGTATGGCACCTGCAGAGCATATATAAAAAGTCCTAAGAAATCAATAATAATACACGTACCCAGTATATTGTTTTACTGTAGATTTTAAACTGACTGAAGGAGCACATCCAGATATTACTGAATAGAGTTGATTGCCAGAGAAGCATAAGACAGAACATTTGATTGGCTGATAGAAATATTATTTTGATCAGCTTGAGCACTAGTTGAGAGCACATGGTTAATGATCATTATAGAAACTGAAAAGAAGAAAAGAGTTTATCAAGAGTATCTGATATTATTTAAATACTTGTCAGAGTAAAAGGAGGGAATAAACAATCATCTTGGGAATATGGACAAATTCATTTTGGTCAGTAGAGTGCAAGTCCATTTGAGGGCCTTGGGCAGTTTTCTTTTTGGAATCTGCAAAGGTTATAGATGTACTTGCTAAAAAAAGAAAAACACCATGAACTGTAGCATTACTGTCTGTGACCATGTAACTATTTTCTTTTACCAGTTCTAGTTTGTATGATTGTATCACTAATAATAGTTCCAAACTTTATGTTCTTGTTAAAATTAGTAACAAAGTCGACTTTCCTTTTGAATCAGATTTATATGTCAAGGAAGGCAACAGAAATTAAGGTAAATGATTAGACTATTATCTCCCATTGATATTGTTCCACTGGTGCCAAACTTGAGACAGCAGTAGAAGATACTTTTAAAAGGAAATTCCACAGTATTCTTCAAATAATGTATTGGATGTTAATTTTCAAGTGACATAAAGCAAAGAAAATTTTGAATAATATAAAGGTTATTTAGAGTAGCCTGTTTACGATAGCTTAAAGGATGGCGAATAGCAGTCTATCTGGAGCTGTCCATCTAATCATATGTAAGTTTATATCGCAACACTCCAAGCCATCAGTGTTTCCAGTACTTGAATTTGTTCTCTCATTCCTATGGGATTTTTCCAGTGGGATTGGGATTTGGATCAATGATTTCAGACATATTAGGAACTAAAATTTCAGCAGATCAGGAAAATCTGGAATTTTGCATGATTTTGAAAACTTTCTGATTAGTGCAGAAGCCAACTAATGGCCCCAGTGGACCCACAACAAATCTTTCTCAGTTGGAAATTCTGTTGTTCTGCTGAGCACTAAACTAAGAAGTTTTCTCTTTCCACAGATAAAGAACCTTGAGAGTGTGATCCGTCTCACACAAGAACAGCTAGAAAAACTCAATGCACAGTTCGGCAAGGAGAAGCACCCACCTACCATCTACCTTCAGGTTTGTAAGCTATAATATATGATTCAAATGGGAGACGTTTTATCATTGATATATTCAAAGTCATGATACGTATAGTTACTTCAAATAATGCACTGTCGTGAAGTCATAGTATATTGTATGCAGAGTCCTGCAGTTAAAATGTCATTTTCACTATAGTAGAACAAGTTACAGGACAAGGTTTGATAAAGGCCTTTATTGGCTCCCACATTAGAAATAAATTAAAGTGTTTGGAAGAGTGTTCATTATGATTACGCCAAATACAATACATATCAACTGTAACGTGTATAGATGATATAATGAAATGGTGTGAAATTAACAGTGAATTTTGTTCTTCAATAGGCCTCTATTCCATAAAAAATTCGGATTTTGCAAGATTTCCACCTTTTTGAAGTCCTTAATTTAACAATTCATTCAAGAACATTTCTTGACAGAACACACTTTCTGGAACTATCTTAACGCATATGCAGATTTGATATATGTTCTCATTTGTGTTCTTCCTCACATACAAGCAGAAAAATGAAAGCAAAATGCATTTCTTAAAAATCACACGCCATGTCCGACGCCATATAGGCCTACTTCACAATAAAACAAAATGCCATTTTATGTTTCTTTAAACAAAATTGACATTGAAATGTCGATTTCTGTTCGTATGGGAGATTTTAATTTTTTATCTTAGTGTTTCTTGTTTTAAGACATTCTTAAGCGCAAATCATAATCCACATATTTGGATAAGAGCAGCTAAATATAGAAGAGGTACATTGAGGTATGAGGTTCCCAGCAATAAAGAAAAAAAAAAAGAAAGGGCAATAATACTATTTTAGACTGAAAGAACCTGTAAAATGGAATGATAAAATTGCCGTGTATTTGTCATTTCCTTGATTGCATTAAGTTGCATATAAGATTGATATGCTACTCTTTTATGATATCAGATATATTAGCAGTCATGCAAACAATACAATGAATAATAATGTGAGTCACACCCATACATTAAAGTTATTAAATCAGCACTAAATCCAGTAAAAATGCAATATCCAGTATTATCATTGTTCATGATTTTTCAGTTTCATGAATTCAGTATATAGCTTTAAATTATTGTCTGACCACTTGATTTAAAATAGACCTGCTCATTATGCTACCTGCATGTTATATTAAAGACTAATTAAATTGATTACAGCAGTTTTCAAAGAAATATCTATTGAAGATAGGGATTATTGTGCAGTGTGAGTTTACTTTTAATGCAATGATGTGTATAAGATCTGTTGTTTTATTTTTACTAAAAGAACTGAAAGAACAAAGCAAAAGACAGATAATTGAAACTTTGGATATTACCTTAAGGTAAAACAGTTTCGTATTAAGTGATACTGCATTGGACAGCAGCTGCTAGAGTGCTACCATAGCCTTTTTGTTTTTTTAAAAAATATTATTGTTTTTTTGGCTTTATGTTTCAGTTCAAGTCTCATTTGATCTTATTCTTGATCATTCTGTCTTTCTGTCTGTCTTCCATTCCATTTTTTTAAGGTTTCTTATGAATAATTCAAACTGTTTTCTTTCCAAAAGTTTGAATTAAGAGTTTTAGGAAAAAACTTGGGAAGTATTTTCTTTAAAATACTGCAATTTCAACTAGTTTTTTGCACAGTGATGTTGTCAAAAAGTGCCTGTGTTATTGTTTTGTTCATATAATGTCCTTTTTCCAATATTTTGTCATTTTTTTCTCCTTCTGTCCATTTACAGTTTGAAAGTACAATCATCCAAGTTAGAAGAGCATCAGTAACCAGTTGCATTATTGCTTCCTGCTATTCTGTTTATCACTAGTACATTGTACCTGAAATTATTAAACTATATTTGCTGGCCTTTAAGTTGATGCAAAGTACAAGTCAGATTTGCTAATTTTGCATCCTTCGTCCATATATATATATATATATATATATATATATATATATATATATATATATATATGTAGATACTGAGTATAAGATAAGATAAGATAAGAATTCTTTATTTCAGACTACATAGTCCATACATCTAAATTAAAATACGGATATAAAGTAAAACATTGTAAACATAAAAGAACATATATCTCATATTTACAAGTATACAGACACATCTACAACAATGGACTGTGCCCTGCATTGTTAAGAATGAAATTAAGTGGCACATTTAAAGAGTAATTTGTTCCATCTACTAATAATATGAGAATTTAAATGAATGTCATAGTTCCAAAGTGATTTCAATATACAGTTCTCACTATTAGATAGTCTTGTTATCATTGAGAATACATACTTTCTCATTACTTCCTCAAAACTGAATACATTATAATTTACAAACATGTTGGAGGCACTGTTCCATCTAGGAAGACCTAATAGAAAACGAAGACTATTATTATAACCAATTACTAGTTTTCTTTTCATACATTCACTAAAGTTTGTCCACAGTGGAGCACAATACATAGTGCAGCAATAAGATTTGAATAATCTAATTTTGATACTCAATGAACAATTCTTAAATTTGCGTAGAAGCATGTTTGTTCTAGTACACAAATATCGATAATGCCTCATCATATCTTCATTATCTGACTGATTGGATTTCAAAATATGACCCAAATACATATAACTGTCGACAATACGTAAGAGCATTGCCGTTAAGATGTACAGGGGGAGGTGATGGTAATTTAAAAGAAGTTGGCTGAAAGACCATGCATACTGATTTTTGTGTATTATAGATGATATCATTCTCTAATGCGTATTGTTCACATATCTTCAATAATTTCCTTAAACCTGTGATAGAAGGACTTATCAGTGACATATCATCAGCAAAACTAAAATTGTTAAGAAACAACACATTTGGTGGCAGACGTAACCCTACGTAACACTGGCCCAGGATACGATTTAACTCGTCTATGTATATATTAAATAACAAAGGGGAAAGAATACCTCCCTGCCTCACCCCATTGGTTACATGGAAAGCGCTGGATATTACACTTCCCCATCGCACATAATACAACTGTTTGCCATACCAGTTAACTAAAGTATGAACTATGTATACAGGTATTTTAATATCAAGCAACTTTTTAAAGAGTGTCCAATGATTGACCCTATCAAATGCCTTACTAGCGTCTAAAAAGCATGCAAATACTGGGCTACCATGTTCTACATAATAGCTGATGGTTTCCTTAAAGGCATATAGACATAAATCTGTTGAATGCTGCTTTTTAAAACCAAACTGATTATCGGAGATTGTGACTTCACATCTTTGTAGTATGATGCATTCAAATATTTTTGAGATAATAGTCGTAAGAGCTATAGGTCTGTAGTTATTTTTGTCCGCCAGGTTACCAATTTTGCTTTTTAGTAGTGGTATAATTGTAACTTTTGTGAAATCATCTGGTACAAAGTTATGCACAAACATACAATTAAATAAAATCATTAATAGCCCATGAAGTCTAGTATCTGAAAATTTAAAATGTTCCACATATAAAAAATCTGATCCTGGACATTTACCACCTTTTTGTCTTGTTATTGCATTTTGGATCTCAGATAATGTGATTACCTCAATATGAGCAGAAGGGGTATTCAATGCTGAAGTAACACGCTTCTTATTCGAATCGTTTTTAACACTATTGAGTAAGTCTTCAAAATGATTTTTCCACATGTTGCATATATTATTTTGACCATGGTTCCCATCAAT
This sequence comes from Megalonaias nervosa, assembly GCA_016617855.1. Lineage (NCBI taxonomy): Eukaryota > Metazoa > Mollusca > Bivalvia > Unionida > Unionidae > Megalonaias > Megalonaias nervosa. The sequence goes on from JAECUM010002178.1 coordinate 97,635, forward strand.
GCAGATTGGTAGTTTATTGGAAGTTGTCGTAGTACTTTGTTTAACTTGCTTCCAGAATTCACGTTGGTCGACATTTTCAAATTTTTGTGCTAGCGAGTCTGCTCTATGTTTTACTTCATCTTTCTTGCATAATCTAAGAGCATACTTAAATTGTGCTCTTGTTTGGCGCATTCGGTTACTTAATTGTCCATGACGAGGTTTACCGTTATCACGCCACATTAGGTAAGCATTTCGTGCAAAGTCGTGTAGTTCTTTGACACAGTCATTCCAGCCTGGTATAACCCGGTGGCCACGTTTGGATTTTCTAGTCAATCTATTACCGGATTTCGATAAAGCTTTTACTATATCAGCGTATAAACCATTTATCTGTTTCATATGCACCTGATTAGTGCAACCATGGTCATTACAGATCGCAACACCATGTGGGATCTCAATCTTGTTTAATAAAAATGCAGATGTCTGAGTATAATTCAGTTTTTCGTCAGAAGTAAGGTCTGACCAATTAATGTTGTATTTCAAGTTTAAGAGTTCATTGTGGCAAGAATCAAATCTAGGAAGTAGATCAGTCTTGATAGTCATTAAAGTAGGGCGATGGTCGGACCCTACTAGGGTGTGTATTATACTCATATCACTTATAGCAGAATGAGCAGATTGTGTAGAGACACAATGATCCAACCAAGACACTGTATTGTGTGAATCACTGATGTAAGTAAAATTATTTGTGTTGTCAACTATCAGTTTTAAGTCCGATATGATATAACCATATTCGTCACAAAATAGGCGAAGTTCATCTCCAAAGGGAGTGGATTTGAGCGTATTAGCATTCCAATCTCCTATTACATAAGCATTTATTGTATTAGCATTTTCTACAATAGAATTAATTTTGCCCAAATAATCTACAAATTCCCCAAAATTTTCAGCTAGATCACATGGTAAATAGATATTGACAAAAAGCAAGGAGGAATCCCTTGTATTGATAGTAATACCTATTAATCTGGGATCATCGAGGTGTTGTACTTGTATAATACTTGCGAGAGATCTACGGTATAGTACCCCGACACCTCCGTAAGGTCTACCTGTATGAATATCGTTAGAAGATTCAATCGGCGATACCCCTGATCCATAGAACTCATCGTGTACAGATGAGAGGCAGTCTAACTCACTGTCGAGAAGCCACAATTCTTGTAAGAAACAAATATCGGAAATATCACATAAAGTTCTTACATTTTGTATATTTCTTGTTAATGAACGACAGTTATAAAAAGAAATGCATAAAGTGTCCATTATATATGTTTGAGTCCAATTTGTGGATATCATAGTTTAACTCTGACTTTGATAGTAGTCTCTAACTAATGCATTTCTTGGCCATGCGTCCACTTTCATCATTGCATTGTGCGTAGGGTTATCACATGTGATTTTGAAGCTGACATAGGTATTAAATTTCGTTTGTAGTTTTTCCACCTGGGTTGGTTTAACTCCAGAGTAATGCTCAGTATGTGAGGATATATAACAATATATAACAATGCCTTGGCTTCGTCTTTTTCACTGTAGTTGGTTTCACACAGCATCACGAATTTTATCCTGTCTGTAAGTCAGTAAATTTTCAGGTCAGCATCATTAACTAAGAGTACCTAATTCATTTCACATGAAGCATTTTAAATGAATTGACTGAGTTGTATTAATTGATAATGGAATATAATATTGCCCTTGTAAATAAGTACAATCACAATTGTGAGGTAACTACAAAATACAGATAACAATTGTCCTGACACCACCCCCTCGTATCGCTTTCTCTTATTTGGGCATATTTTATTTTATTTTCTGTCTCAAGCATATTGATTATTTCTGTTAAGGACTTGTTCTCCTGCCTCGCTTCATGAACTTCTCCATGTAAATTTTCCAAATCATTCAGCAATTCCCCAAACTCTTTTGAGATAATTCCATTTTAATTCTTCTTCTTCTCTTTTCCAGAGAATTGTTCATTCCAGCTTGAATGACAATTCTTTTAGTTCTTTTTCTATAAATTCCTTTGATGCCACTTTTCTAGGGCCTTGGAGACATCATCCAGTTTTTTATCTATCATCTCCATTCTTGTGGTATATTTCGCCTTGATTAAGAATTTACTAATCTGAGTCTGTGGGTGTTGGCAGGGTGGGGTTTGGGGTACCTGGTGATGTTGCTCTATCTGACATTGATTTTGACAATAATATAATTTCTGGACCTGCTCTTTTTCCTTCCATGTGAATTCTTTACAGAATCTTTAGGGGTTATTTTCTTTTCATGTGTATTATTTTCCATGAACTTAAGTACCTTTCCAAGATAAAAATGGATGCACGAGCATTCATTGTCAGCTTATACATCTATACTATGCACTTCACTGTAATTAAAATAACGCTATTAATTTATCCTGCAATATGTTTCTGTTAAATTTTGGCTAGTATATTGGATGAAAACTTTTTTTGTACATTTTGAATTGGCTTGTAAATGATGGAGACTATGTTATAACATGTTTATCAGTGATATTGGTACTCAGCTCCTGTGCCTGTGCATGTCCTTGGAATGATTGACTGATTCAGATTGATGAAATAGACATTCCAGTAAACTCCTTAAATTTGAAGGAAAAGAGTCAATAAAGTCCACAGTCTGATAAAGTAACACTTAACATTTTCCAACGGCAGAAAAAGTATCATATGACTCTAAAAGTTTGTTTTTAAATGAAAATTTCCTCCTCTGGAGAAGACCAATCTTAACTTGGTTGTGGCAACCTTGACCTCTCCATAATGTGTTAAAAGTGTTGTTAATATCAGCAAATAGAAGATAAAAAAACTCGAGACCCACACATCATTATCATGTACTGTGTAACTGAAGAACATGAAAAGATCAAATGAGGCACATCTAGTAAATCCAGATATATTAACAGTTGGGTTGCTGGCACTTAAGGTAAGGAAGAACCCTATTGATTTGGATTTCAAAAGGTCGAAGGGTTCTTTGCATACAAGAAGGAAAATGGTGTCTGCACAATAACTAGAAGTTTCTACCATCTACAGTTACCAAACTTTGTCATGTGCTGGCGCTTAAGGAATAATCATAAATTCTCGAGCTCATCAGGTCAGAGGTCATGGTTACTGCTTGAAAAAAGAAACATGATTTCTTCATAATAACCTGATTTATATATAGTCAATGGTTACCAAGCTTTGTGGATGGCTTGCACTTTTGTATCTTCACTAGACAGGGTTCTGATATGTTAAACTATCTGCACCTTGGCAGATCGATCTGATATTTCAGTGCTTCGGGTCTGTGAATTTAATTTCAATCCTGTCAAATTCAGGTTGTTCAAATTTGAACACTGTTCCTCCATGATTAGCACAGGGGGAACATACATCTGGAATGGACTCATAAATAAGCAATTTTCCGCTGCCTGTCCATGTTTGCAACATATCCTTTCACTCAGACACACCTGTAGTAATAATAATAATAATAATAATAATAATAATAATAAATACTTTGCTTGATGAGGGTAATTCAGTATATTATACTATTCTTCCCTGAGGCCCTCAGGATGAACAAACTATTGTAAATACAAGAGATAGAGAAACAAAACATTTAGTACAAAAGCACAGAGTGTCTGTGAAATGCATTAAAAGAATAAATTGCATGCATGTATTACAGTATTTACAATGAAAACTGCCTTTCGAGATAGTAGCTGTCTGTTTTAGTTTTGAATGCATATAGATTTGTTTCTGATCTAATTGCTTTGGGGAGTTCATTCCATAGAACAGCACTGGAGTAAGCAAATGATTTCTTTTAAAGAATTTGTTTTTGGGAACAGTGTATTCCAATGATCATTTGTAACTGATCTCAGTTTAGGACCTTCATACTGTTTTTCTGACTTGAAAAATAAATTAAAAAATATTGTGGACAAAAGTTCACTCTTTACTTTGAACTTTAATATTGACTTGTAGGCTAATCTGCATTCAAATTTCAGCCATTTCAATTTCGAGAATAGATTTCTAGATTTTGTATGAAATGGCAAATTTGGACAATTCTCGCTGCCCTTTTTTGAAGTTGGTGGGTTGTTTTAATATTAGTATCAGTTGTATTTTCCCAAACATTGCAGCATTAGTCCAGAACAGGAAGAATGAATGCGTTGTAAAATGACGTCCGAGATCTGAGTGGTAGATAACATTTTATCCTCCGTAAAAGGTAGATTCTTTAGTTTACTACAGAATGTCTTTTACCTGCTTACTCCAATTAAGATTCTTATCAGCATGTGAAGGCTTCTTCCTTGTATGTAGCCTGATGTCTGATATTTTAACTTACAAAGTATCCTTTTGAAGACTGTTGCCTCCACCATTTGTGGCTAATGTACAGTGCACCACTGTTACATGCCTTTGGTTAGATGGCTTTACATACTAAGGGATGCAGCTTATGAAATCCATTAGATGTCCGTAGTGCAAAGCACTGAAATATCGGATGGATCCACCAAGGTGTAGATAGGTTAATGTATTGGAACCTTGGTTAGTGAAGATGGCACATAGGGTACAGAAAAAACCTGGGGGGGGGGGGGGTCTAAAGTTCAAAGGTCATGTTCACTGTGACTGAAAGGAGAGAAATGTTTGGTTTTTTTGCTGAATAATATTGGGTCTGTATCATAGACCTGGTTCAAAAGTTGTTGGCTTGCACTTGTAGCAAGGAAGACTATTGATTTTGAGGTCGGTGTTGTTGTGACTGAATGAAGAAAAATGGTTTCTCCAAAAAAAAGTTTCAATTTTCTGCATAGATGACTAATAAACTTGGTTGTATGTGTACACTGTGGTCAAGTTACTCTGGCTACATACAAGTGTACAAATAAGATAACGGTTTGAATTCGATAAAAATAAATTTTTACAAATTTCAGCAGTGAGAAAAAAAATCATTTTTAAGTGTTTGAATTTGTCGTTTTTATTGTCACATAATTTAATTTCAGGAGTATGAAGAACTGACAAATAAAATTCACGAGTTCCAGGAGAAACTTCAGAAGAAAGAACAAGAGTTGTTAGATCATGAACAGAGTCCTCATAACCAGGAAGAGGAGACAGACCCTGGAGGAGGGTTAATTCTGGGCTCCATCTATGCAAGTAGGGGCCATAACAGTGCTCATCAAAGTCACAATTTTCCATCTGGGGACAGTGAGGTGTTCCCTGCCATGCCAAGCCCAAGTCTGCCCCTAAAATCCCCTATGGGGCATATAAAAGCTTTCCTTCCAAATGAGCAGCACACTTCAGTAAGTTTGACAATGTAATAGATAGAGACAAAGAAGTGGGATGGATGACTTGTAAGATTGATGACTGAATGTTACATATTTATCCACATGCCCATTAACTTGTGTACTGATTGCTTGCATGTGATGTGATAGGAATTTTGCTGCCATTCCCAAAGTAGGACCTGAAGTCCTTGGAATTGGAAGATTATGTGGTAAATGAGTTAAATTGGGAAAAAGCAAGATTGCATGTGTATTAGGAAACTAAGCATAGTACATTTAAATACCATTAAGTGGTTGGTAAATACTGTAAAGAAGTTATTGAGCAGTGTCATAGAATATGGTGCTACAGAACTTTTCTTCCTTCCCACAAAATAAATGAACATATTTTTCTTAGAAATTCAAGCTGGAAACAAAGATTGTGTTCTTAACAGTAATAATAATAATAACAACAATAATAATTATAATAATAATATAGTGTATTTTTACTCATTTACTTTACTACTCTTTTAGGTTTAGTTCCTTTCTTTCTTCCTATGACAGCAACATTTACTCAAATTTCTAAAAGTGTAAACAGTTTACAATGACTACAGTAATGTCATTTATTTGAAACTTAACTATTCCTTCTATCTACCCATTAGGCTTAGTAAACAGCTGATGGCAGTTATATTGTACTTGCCATACCAGTTTCATTTTTTGTGTTTGACTTATTATCATGACTGGATTCAGTTTGTAAGATGCGTCTTTCTTGAATATATAAGGCTGTTGGTTAAAAACTTTAAATCATTTGGCTGTATAGCCTTTTGTCCATCTGCATTATTCAGCATCCATCATCAACTTGAGAAAAAGTATCCTGTCACAAAAACCTTTCTTGTTCATACAAAAGATTCCAATCTGCCATGAAATATGGCTGCTGTTACTGAAAAAAGTAAAAACCTTCAATAATGTGTTTGAAATAACTGCTTAACAGATTTTTGACGAAATTTAACAGAAAGCATCCTAGCTTGAACACCTTTCAGTTTGATGCTTTTCTGCAATCAAATATGGCTTCCATACAAAAGTAGAAAACTGTTTTCACAACTGGTAAAAAACGTATGCTGGACAGAATTTGATCAAGACTCACATTGGCATAGGGGCCTTTCAGTAATGGATACATGATGCTGGTGTGATCAAATGTGGATGAAGATATAAAAACTAGAGAAACTTTGAAAGATTTGTTTTCATGACATGTGGAATCATCAGCAGTGCAGAAAGTTTAACAGAAAACATCCTAGTAACCCAGATTTCATGACCATTTGCATTGCATTTGACTATAGGCATTTTCAGTCAGGTGAGCATTGTCAGGCATGTATGGGTCTCTCCTTTTAAAGGGCAGTGTTCAGACTTTGCTTTTCAAATTCTGTTTCCTATATTTCTTAGGGGGAAGACATTTTATGTAATGTACCTTCAGATAGGCATGAGACTTCAACTAGGTTCACCAGACTACATGGCACATCAGCACACTGATGTATTCCAGTGTCAAAGATCAAAGTGACAATATACAATGTTTTAATGGTTTTTTGGTTCGATTGGTAAGAGTTGTACAAAGGGGCTAGGTCTTCTGTTTCTATACATGTATTGTTTTATGATTTGTCACATATTAGCAGAGAAATGGGGTGGTCAAAGGTTTGAGGTCAGAGTCACCGGGGTTGCTTATTTGTTTGTATCTAGGTCTTCAGTGACATTAATGCAGGTGAGACAATAAATCTTAAGAAAATGTTGCGAATGATTATTTTGTGAAGCCGCATACTATGTAAGCGTAGTACTGTTAGAAGGCAAGACATACTGTTTTTCTGAATCTTGTTTCTTTTTTTAGTTTAAGTCTATTAATCATAGACCAGAAGAGTTTATGGGATGGCCTGTTTATTGTATGTTAGCACAAGTTTTGTTATTGTTATTACTACACCTAAACTACTCTGAGGATTGCCATGAAACATTGCACACACGTACATTCATCTCAAGGTCTTGTAGGTCCAAAATGAAAACGGCACTGCTAGGACACCCTTCTTGAAGATCTTGTTATCCTTTCTCCTTCTGAATGGAAAATCATGTTGACTTGGGGGGTTTCATTAGAAGATTTCTTATGATGTCTTGTTGGTCCCAAATAAAAATTATGCCGATCAGAAATTGGTATGACTGCTATGATAGCCATATTGAAAATCTTGTTATCACCACTACTCTTGGAATGAATAGTCATATTGATAAAGGGTTGGCACTAAAAAAAACCAATTTATAATGTCTCATTGCTACCAAATAAAATTTTGCTTATCTGACATACAATATGGTGACTATGGCAGTCATCTTTAAAATCTTGATATTGCTATTCCTGAATGAATGGTCACATCAGTATGGTGTTTTCACCAAACGACTTTTTGTGTTGTCTATTTTGTCTTAAATGAAGATGATTTTTGAGCTAAGATACATTATGGCCACCACATTGGCTTCTTTGAGAATCTTGTTAGCACATCACATTGGCTTCTTTGAAAATCTTGTTAGCACTATGCCTCCTGACTGGATGGTCATATTGACATGGAGTTGTCACCAAAAAAAAGTTCCTTGTGATTTCTAGTTGGCCCGAAATGAAAATAGTGCACATCTTGCATCCAGTATTGTCACAGTGATATAGACATTTTATGAGACGAGTTGAATAATTTTCTATTTGTGATATCAGAAAATATTTTTATCAAATTTAGAGTGTTGGACATTACCAAGAGGATCATAGATGGTTTTAGTACTTTGGAGTTTAAAAGAAGAAATGGTCCTATTTTAGACTCATTGAAATTCTTTCTTGTCAGTAGAGTATCAGTCTCTTCAAGGGACTGTTGTTTTACTGTCAGTTTCCAATAATGTGACATTTTTTCCCCTAGGTCACTGTAAAGCATGGAAAAACTCTTCGAGAGGGTCTTGCTAAAGCAATGAAGCTTCGGGATATGGATCCAAAAGATTGTGATGTGTATGATCGTAGAACAAGGTAATACATGTTAAACAGACCCATATTTGTTGAAATTTGTCTTGATTGTATTTTCATTATTTTTATGGACCGGATGCATTTGTCCAGCTGAATTCATCAGAAAAAGACTTCTCCCAGTCACATTCTTGATAGTCCAGCTGTTACGCAATCAGAAGAACATGTGATGGATGGATTAATTATGTTCTGTTGTCTTTTGGACCAATTTTAATTCATTCTCCTACTAAACTACTTGGAGGATAGTTATGAAGCTATGAAACAAGAGACATAAACTCGTCCATTTAGTGGTTTTTCTCATCTTCATTAAAATTATATTTTTAGTATGGCATTTGTAACATACAGTTTAAAAATGCATAATACCAAGTTATAATTGCTCAGATGTCTTGATTATGGTATTTGTTAACCATAAAATACATTGTTCATTTATTTCATATAGATTACACAAATTAACTCCCGGGCATGAAATTCCACAAATTGTTTAATGCAGTAGAGCTCATCAAAGTTTTGCAAGTTAAGTGCCATTTATGGGTCAATTTCTGTATTATGTCAGCAGATTTGGAGATAAATTAGGATTTGACATGTCTGTTCATTCAGCCTGTCATCCAGTCATTACTGCCTTTCTTTGTGACCTGAACTCAACAGTGTTCACCAAACAAGAGTGCATGATTATATTGGTGTGAAACTTTAGAAGGATGAGATGATGACAATGAAAGTTTAGGATCCAAGGGAAGTGGGGGCATTTGCCTAGAATAATATTTTCATGAATGGTATGGACTTGTTCTTCTAACATGTACTCCATCTACACTGATAGAGGAAGGATGATAAAAAATTTTAAATTTCATATGATGCTTATAAAGGATGAGTAGATAACAGCAAAGGTTCAAATCTGAATGCAAGGTGATGGGAGTCGCAGAATTCAAAAGTAATGATATTTATAATTGGTTTCATCTGTGCACCAGGCTGTATGTATGACCAAGTGTTAATATGATCCTTTATCCATCATCCCTTCACAATTCTTACTTGAAACTTCTTAAAACCTGTTTGACCAGTTACACGTGGTTTTACAGGGAGCATTCTGACATCAATACTTTTCAGATTTGTTCACTTTGTGATGATCCATCACCTTATATGGCCACTTTTACAGAGAATAAAAAACCTTTTAAACAGATTCTTCTGAAAAAATGCTTAACATAATTTGAACAAATTTGATAGAAAGCATTTCAGTATGAAGGTCTTTCAGATTGGTTTGAATGAGGCTGATCCACCATCAGATATGACCACCATTACTAACAATAAGGGTTAGACTATCCACCTTGGATGAAGGAGGTTGTGGGTTTGAATCCTGACCGAGTCATACCAAAGACTTATAAAAATGATACTAAAAGTTGCCTTGCTTGGCGCTCAGCATTAAGAGGTTAGTGTTAGAATTGGTTGGCCTGGTGTCAGGATAATGTGAACGGGTGGGACATGATGCTACATGTCTGCGGCATGATGCCCCAGTGCTAGACATCACTATAAACTGCCACACTGCAGACATCGTAGCAATATGTCTGAAAAATTGCTCAAGATACGTTAAAAATCCAAATCACACACACACACACACACACACACACACTAAAAATAAGAAAACCTTTAAATGACTTTCTCTTCTAAAATGCTCAACAGAATTTGACCAAATTTTGATAGTATTTTGGCACAGATGGCTTTCATATTTGTACAAATGATGCCAATCTGCCTTCAAATATGGCTGCCATTATTAAGAACAGAAAAGTCCAGAAATGACTTCTCGAGTGTGTGACTAAACAAATATCTCATCATATATGTCCATGATATCAGAGGTCCAATAGTCACATGATATCAACAATAAACATCTTTCCGATGTTGTACAAAAAAATTCCAAAATATTAAATGCAAGTCACAATGTTTGTAAAAAGAACTAAAGTATACTTCATTCTCACCATATTTATTCAGAGAACAGTGACCAGAAACCTGTTACAGCAACCAGGAGAAAACCAGATTCATTGAACAGAGAGCACATGTCACTGTGGTAGTCACGTGATACCAACAAAAACATCGCCGACATATGCTATATGCTTCATGATTCTTTCATTCTCCAAGTGGCAATGAATTCCAACTTGTCAATAGCCAATTGGCTCTGAACCCACACCCCAACATAAATGTCAAAATATCCAAAGTGGGGGAGAAGGGTCAGAGGAAACTATTTACTCCCATTACCATCGCCAACTTAATCCATACACAGTCAACAACTTTGGTTCAGAGTTCACTTATAAAGTAAATAGTTACAATGTTTACATGCACAGCATAAAATGATTCATTTTATTGGCTTGGTTTGAGTAAAAAGCCTTCAACTTAAGCATGGCTTGTAGATCACATGACTTGTGGTCATCCATAAATAGAAAACAACAGAATTGAAAAAACAAACCCATCCCTCAGAAAACTTGTGGTTATTAAGTTGTTTTGAACAGACAAGTTTGGATTAACATCTGTGAAGCAGAAATAGCTGTGCTTTAGTTTTTATTGCTTTATGAGCCTGCAATTAGTCACTATAGCACCAGAAGGAGAGTTGGCTTCTCTTTGGTGGCGACAGCCATTGTTTTGACAGCAACCAATGATGAAACTGAATCTATCAAAGAGATAAGCTGACTTCTGGTGCCATGATGTTGTTGTCAATCACTGATCAAAGTCTGCATTTATATGGAACTAAAGCTGCATGAAAAGAACAGATCGACTTCTGATAGACTGATGCTGAGACAGTTAACTTTTAAGACTGAAACATATCTTATTGTTTATCTGTACATGACTATTGACAGTCACATTTTTTTTCCTGTACAGGGACAAATCTTAGTGGTAAAACTAGCATATACTGGTGTAACATAATCTCAGTCCATTTACATATTATCTTATTTTACGCCATGTGCACAGGAGCCCCCTGGATCCTCATTCTTTTCTTTACCCTTCAGGGAAAATAGGGAATTATGTGATCCTCCCCATGTATGCATACAAGTGTGATGTTGTGCAACTGCATCTGCAAATGCATGTGGTATACAGAGCCACACTGGGTGATTTGGGTAGAATAGTTACCACAATGCCTGTCATTTCACCCTAAGATTCAGAGAGAGTGAAGCTAACTTTCTACTTCTAGCATTGACATCTTAACCACTACCTTTTTTTTCATTGAGTGTTTCAGTATTCTGAGTACAATATAAACTTGTGTCTTTTTTTCTCTTCAAAGTGCAGTGTGAAACAGTTACAGCGTACTATTTTCAAGGATTTTATCACTTTTGTGTCTATGCTTTTCTAAAATTTATACAGAGCTTGAAGATGTGAGTGAAATTTCTTGCATTTATAGCATATTATAAGTAAATTATCACTCATTGGAGGTTCAAAGCCTGATGTTATTGGTTTAACAGGTTTATTTCTTATTTTATCCTGTACACGCAAAATTGGAGTACCTGTACATTGCTCTCTGCTCTTTTTAGATTCTGTGCTCAGAAGGTCAAAGGTCATGGTCATGGTGAGTCCTGTAAGAAAATGTTTTCTGGATATTAAGTTTGGTTGAAGATTACATACCGTGATCAAAGATCAAGTTCATTGAAACCTATTGGTCAATAACAACCAGTTAACCTTGCCATACTGTACAGAGAGCCTTTAATGGTATTCTGGTTTTTATCATTCTTTTGTTAAAAGAGCCAAACAGTCATGCCATGTCTTTCTCTTAATTTGTGAAGGGAGTGTAGTTTTAAATTTTAATGATATCTGACCAAATTCTAAAAAGTACTACAAATAAATTGTGCAGAAACATCATCTGATATGCAGCATATGGAATAGATCTATGGGGAGTTTTAAGATCCACAAAGTCATTGTAAGCCCATTAGTTAAAGATTATTTAGTGTTAAGATGATTACAGCTTTGGTAGTTGCTGTGTATATTTGTACAGATTTGAAACTTATGGCATTTGAAACTCTGCATTGTTTAGTTTCCTCAGCTGCCAGCTGCTAGACTTTGTTTTCCCTGGCTTGTGCATAAGGAGTAAGTGAAGTGATGTTGCTAAGATTGGTGCTGCAATCTGTACCAACATTCTTTTTAAAAGCAAGTAGTTTTAGAATTGGAGAGTTAGAAGGTTTCTGCAATAGTTTTCATAATTTTTTTGTTGTTGTAAGGTAGCACAGAAATGATACTGTTTTCTTTACAATCATGTATCTAAGTGGTTTTCATAATGGCAACAAATGAGCAGTACTTAATGTTTTATTGTTTGTAATTGATGACAGTGATGATGATGATGTTGATGGTGGTGGTAATTATGCTGACTATAATGACCATAATCTTAATTATGATTTGATCATCTTTTTTTGTTCCTGTTCCATTGTTAAGAGTGCATATTGATTTCTTGTTTTCTTTTTCTCAGACGTCTATTAAGTTGGGACATTGGAATGACAGAATTTGCTGGTAAGGAACTGATGGTGGAATTAAAGAGGCAAAGACGGTACAACTTTGCTGGTGTTACTTCTCACAACATTGTAAGTTTTCTCTAGCTTTTTGCAGGTGATACAGTTTTTGCAAGTTTTTATTTAATTTATTTAATTGTTTATATTGTCTTTTTTTTCAAGACATTTGCATACAATTTCCTTAAATAACCCAGTGTCAAAACACATTTTTGGCTTTTCTTTAAGATTTTGAGTCTCCAGTCCAGCAGTTTTGATCCTGTGCTTTGTTTTCTTAAAGAAAATTACAATTGAGAAATATTCAGGGACATTCTGCTCTTTATAGATTTAAGACGATAATATTCTGCTTTTTTTTTTCAGCACATTAATAGACGAAAAAGTTTTAGATTTTAATCATTGGTTTATCTGATGTACTACAAAAATGGGAATCATTTTTAGCTCTGCAAAGTTGGTCATATTGAGTTAAACCTAATAGTTACTGTTGATTTGTTTCAGTTCTCCTGATGCTGTCATGATCTACTGCATGAAAACTTTGCTTTGAAGGACAGACTTTACAATGACTAATTACTCCAAAACTTAAATTCTCCTACCTTATTGAAATGTGCATATTTTTTGGGGCCTATTTCATAAAGTTAATGCAGTCTCTAATAATCATCATGATGCCTGTAAGTCTGCTTCGTGCCAGTCTGTCTGTCTATCAACAGTTTGGTTTCTGCAAGATAACTTTACTGAGAATTCTTATAGTTTAGTGGAATCTCTGCTTCATTTAAAGGGAGTTCTGGCACCTGATTGCTGGCCCTTCCCTGTCTTCTGTTTCCTTGCTTAATTTTCTAAAGAAGTGTATTGACTTAAGTCAAATTTGACATATAGCTATATTGTTAGTAGACTTTGAGTAAGTTTTGATTTACAACCTGCTTTGGCTTCATTTGCTGGAGTTGTGCCCCTGATTGCTACCTCCCAATAATGATTTACCAAGATTTCTTGGATTTCAACCAGATCTGGCATACAGCTTATATTGATGAGATCTAGAATGAGTTAGTTTCCAGCATTCCACAACATTATTTTAATTTTGATATGCTGTCCTTCTGACTTTCGTTTCCACAGCATAGCTGTACCAAGGCCGTTCACTATTAGGCCAAACTTGGTATGGGTCTTTCTATTGATGACACTTGAAACGAGTTTGATTCCCAGTGTTCCATGACCCCATTGAATGGAGTTATGCCATCCCAAATTGCCGATCCTCCTATCATTAGTCTCTGCAGCATTACTTGACCAGAAATTCAGATTTCAGCCATATTTGGAATGCAACTTTATATTTTTGAAATCTTAAACGGGTATATTTACAGCATTCCATGTTATTGTTTTGAAGTTTTATTAACCCTTGTTACTGATTTCTCTCAGGTTTCTGCAGCATAACTTTACTATGGAATGTCAGATTTCAACCGGATTTATCTTACACCTGTGTATTATGAAACCTTGAATGAGTTGGATTTCCAATATTCCATGTTATCATTTAGTGGAGTTGTGTTTCCTGATTACCTATTCACCTTTGTTTTTTTCCCCAATGCAAATTTCTGTTTAAGGCCATGCCTGGCAAATTATTGTGAGCTCTTTGTATCCATCCATTACAAATAGCTCTAGTTTGTCTTAGAAAAGTATTGAGACCATGTAATCCTGTTTATGGATTTGTGTTGATGAATTGTATTGCATCACAACATAACATTTTAAGCACAAGAAATTATTGGCTTTTTTTTATTGGCAATAAGGTTAAGTTAGTTTATGTTGTAGAACTGTGTCCATCATGCCTTGTCTGTCATGCAAATTTGCATCTGTCGACATTTGCTTTTCTTCTTTTCCAAGAGTGCTTGACCAACTTCAGTCTGATTTCTGAGAGCATCCAGATGTAAAGATCTGTAAAGTTTATAAACATGATGCTGATCTACCAACTAGCATGGTTACCAATACAAAAAAACCCCCCAGAAAAACATTTTGACAGTTTCTAACACAGCTTAAAATATTCTGACCAATGTTTCAGATTTATATGAATGATTCTGATCTGCCAATAAGTATGAACCACAGAAACTTGTGGAATGGATTGTGTCATATAAATGTACAGATAAGCATGAACTGTTCATATTGAATATATTAACTCGGCTAAACTTAATCCCTTACAAATGAACATAGTAAGTATACTCTATCAAGTAACAAGGAGTACAACATACCATTTGGATTTTTGTGCCAAACACACTTTTTCCCACTTCAAAAGGCTTAGCTGAATTGATATATTCAGTATAAGCAGTTTGTACTTACAAATGTATGTATATAATGCAATCCATTCCACAAAGATATTTATTAACAAAAGAAAAACCTTTAAGAATGCTGATCAGTATTGAACCAAATTTAACAGGAAGAATCAAGTCTTTACATCGTCGTGTAAATGCTGCCAATGTGACTTAAGAAATGGTCAACATTGCTTAAATATAAAACCTTGAAATGGTATCAGTTCAAAAACTTGTCAATAGAATTTCACCGTATTCGACAGAAACTAACCTTTACATTAATTGGCCTTTAGTAGCTGCCCCTAAAATTTGAATGAATTTAACATGACTTTATTGTACAAATGGATGGATTGATTTATTGTAAATCTGACTAAGAACTCTATAGGATAAAGGCCATGGAAGTCTGGAGAAATTTTATTTGTCCTTTCTCAAAGTGGATAGTGGTACTAAAATTATAATAATCTTTTAACTACTTCTCAAGAACCACTTGATCAGTTTAGACCATAGTTAACAAAGCTTTTGTGAGGTATGGAGACCTTCCCAATTTATATACATTATACCATTTTTGCTGCCAATACTAACACTATAAAACTCTCGAGAAGCAAAATATGTGACAAAATTTTATAAGATTTATTGGGGTGAACCTTTGCATTGAAATCTCTAATCCAGATTATCTGGCTAATTTCTGCAGTTCCATATGAGTGATTTTTGGCCTCTCAGAGCCCTTAGTTTGAAGTAAATTTGACTTTGAGATATGAATAACTGATGAATTACAAACCCAGATGCCTTTTTGCAGAATGAAAGCTTGTATTGTATATTTCCAACAGGCAAGGAAGACCTTTTTCTCCCTGACCTTTTGTGATTTGTGTAGGAAGTTCTTGTTTCAAGGCTTCCGCTGTCAGACTTGTGGAATCCGTTTCCATATGCGATGTAGCAGCACTTTACCCTCCTTCTGCCAGCAGGCAGGCTGGGAAGACTCGGGATTTACGGCAGATATGAGGGAGAAGGCCAAACAGTATGTAACAGTAATTGTATACAAACTGTTATATGACTCGAAATGTTTTTTTTTTATGTGGTGTATTGTTTTGGTAAGAAGCATATGGTATGACCCTGCATCTGCCATCCTTCATTCATCTGTCAACATTTTGCTTGTTACCACTCTGCAGGCCATGGTTTAAATCAAATTTTAATCAAACTTTGAATATAGATTTTTATCATCAAGATCTTGGACTAGTCTGATTGTGAGCAAGGTTCATGCATATAAATAAGGTGATCTTGCATCAGATTGGCTGAGTGTTTCCTATCAGGAGGCCATAATTCTGATCTGATTTTGACCAAACATGGAATATATAGTTATATTGTCAAGTTCCTTAAAGAGATTGATAATAAGATCTGTGTGTGTGTATGTGTGTGAGAGTGTGTGTGTGTGAGAGATATATATAAACTCTGCTAAGGACCTGCCTGTGTGAGAGCTACGTAAGTTATTGCGCATGTTTTCTATATAAATGTTTTCCTATGCAAACAACATAATTTTAACATTTTAATTAAAAAAATTAAAAACACCACAGTTTCGTGCCATTTATTTACCTCAACATATCTATGTATTCCTTAGGAATTAATGTTTGTATTCACATATTGTTAATGATGAAAAATACTTGATGATGTTTGTGTTTATAATACATTACAGCATGTTTCTGAATGCTGTTTTACACAACAATGGGTGCATAATTTTACTGAAGATCTGAAACTTTTTAATGATATTTTATGAAGCAGTCTCTATCTATACATAGTTTACTTGGGAGTTTTCACACCCTATGCAAACTTAATGTCTGCTGCTATTCTGCAAAGAAGTTTGCATTTACTTCTTTTCTCAGATTTGACTGGCCAGTTGCATTACCCTTTCTATCTGCGTTGATAGTGCTGACTCCCTCCCTATTCCCTTGTAACCCACTATAAGCTGCTTTCTGAGATTCATCGAAAGTCAAGCTGATACTGCTTTTTTGTCCTTGGTTTGGAGACTCTTTATCAGGAAAGCATTGCAAAGGGTTATATCAAGTAAAAGCCAAAACATTTATTACATATATCATACTGCAGTTGGGTCTGATCTTTTAAGTCAACACCCATTTTCTTTTTCAATTAAAACATGGCAACACCTGGTTCTCGTAGCAGCTGGCATACACAATGCCTCTGCCATTGCTGAACTAGTTTCTAAACTGACTTCTGGCAAGGTTTCTGTGATATTTCTTTGGTGCTTTTTCAGAATATTTCATCCACTTGAGATATTTCAGATATGGGCAGGAGGTCCATGATGGATAATCACGTCAGGAGAATATTTGCATGAATTGTCAGGGTGACTCTTTCTCATGCTAGAATGATTGCCCAAAATAGAAACCATAGCTGCCAACTATTTCGTTTTTTCCGTATTTGTCCCGTATTTTGGACCTGAATATGTGTGTACATTTTTATTGCAAAAAATACGTTTTTTAATTAAAAAAAAAAAATTTAAAAAAATTTCCTTGCAATTTTCAGTTTAGAACATGCATTCGGTTCCATTCTGATAGAAATGTATCACATGTATATAGGAATACAGTTCTACAATATAATTGGTTCCTTCGAAATTGAGGCTACCATGCCTGTCTTTATTCGCCATATTGGATTTCGCAAAGAGTTACCGCTACCACTGTGTCTCATCTTCGTAATATTCAACTTCTAATCATGTTGAATAGGAAAGCAGAATATTCAGAATTTTCACCAGAAAAGACAAGAAAACAGAACTGAAAGGACAATTCTGCTGTCTTGTTTAGATTTGTGAAATCATCTAGTAAAGGAGAAGACTTTACGTTTTGGAAATTGTGTAATATGATTTCGCTATTGGGCATGGAGGCGCACATGAAATACAAGAGCATGAAAAAGCTAAAAAACATCAAGTTACTGCTTTGTCATAGATAACTCAGCCTGAACTTGGATGTATATAAATACCAGAGAGAACCTGGATATAATTCGATCGAAATTTGGTTTATTAAATTTCTTTTAGAAATGAACTTTCCTCTTTCAGTTACTAGTGTTGCTGGTGATTTATTTTGCACGTGTTTTCCAGACAGTAAAATCGCAAAGGATTACTCGTATGCTAGAATGAAAACAGTTCAGTAAGAAAATCACACAGAATTGAGATTGGGAATGAAAGTTGGTACATTGGAATCGATAATAATTGAAAAAAATAAACAAGGTGTGGAAAAGGCTCCTATAAACAGCCTGTATCTGAGTGTGTTGCACTCTTGCACCTTCTGAATGGGCACCCAAATGGAACAGGGTGCCCGTCCAGAAGGTGCAAGTGTGCAACACATGCATCTTTGACATTAAATAATTATGTAAGGCACTGTCCTACCTTACTGATGGTTGTATACGTTGTCAGTAGTTACATATGCATTAAAATTTTTAAAAATCAGTATTTGGTCCTGAAAATCAGTATTTTTGTCATAAGCAATCAGTATTTTTGTACTTGCGGGTTGGCAGCTATGAGAAACTCGAGAAGGAGACCCAACAGATGAAACAAGATAAAGGTGTGGCCTTTCCTGAGGCCAGAAAACTTGTGGAGCTACAACTCCACTAGACATTGTTGGCAAATCCTATACCAGTGCAGCAAAGTTTGAGAAGAAACCTTCAGTAACTTGCCAACAGGTTGAGACTAAGATTACAGTCTTGACACACCTCAAACATGTGTAAGCAACCACCCAATCTGAGAGTGAAGCAGGAAGGGTAGTTAATTTAATTACAGTCAAAAAAAGAACTCAATGCTACAAGCAAAAATCCAGAGATATAGCCAGTGAAAAGAACAGAAAACCTCAGGCCCTAGTGGTCAGAGTAGCTATATCATATATACAAGAAACCCATCACCACTAGCAGGAGACCAGTTAGATGCAGCCCACCAAAAGAACATCAGACTACTGGCCCCAGTGGATATGCTTGTCCAAAACCAGATAAAGAGCAAAATTGAAAAATTTGCTGGACTCCCAAAAAGGATCTTTCTATCAAGTTCTTCAATAAATTTGGAAGTTTTGAAAGGGTGGAAACTGGAGAACCCCTGGATACATCATCAGAGAAAACTCCCAGAAGATATGTTCCTCTACTGCTCAATAAATATGCTTGACACAATAATAAAATGGAATTGAAGAGGTTTAAAGCCAAAGTTGATGAAATAAGTCTTCTGTTTAAGGAACTTTAAGCAGTAGTCATCTGCCTTTAGGAGACCTTTTTAGAAAGAAGACAAAAGAGTTAATGTAAAATATTTCATAACTTGCAACAGCTTTCAAGAAATACTGATTATGCCATTGATTAATTATTCATCGTTAATAAATAATAAGACTCAACAGCCAAATTAGTCTGCATATGAAATTACAGGCACTAGCCATTCATGTACCCATACACAGAACTCTGCTAATGCTTTGCTCAGTGTATATCTCTCCAAGTGCATCAGTCAATCAGTCTGTTCTTGACCATCTTATGTAACAGTTATCTGTATCTTTTGTGCTACCAGATGACATGTGGCCACCATTTATTTTGGGGCAGCAAAGATATTGAGATAAAAATAAAGAAATTTGGAGGCTATGATTTAAAAAACAGTTTTTGTCTTTCTGATGGTAAGTCATAGATCTCCCTACTTCTTTTCACAGGATCCATTTCATCCTTAAATCTGACCATTTGTGATCCATCTGTTTTTCTTGACTTCTCTTGAGAAGTTGGTGATGGCTAGATGGTGACCACTTTCCATTATACTTCATAAGTGATACTCCCAAGACTCAGGGTTTTGAGCATCAATGAAAATTGTATGAGGAAATGTTTCCCTTTCTGAATCAGATTGAAAGTTGATCATTTTGAAAATGTATCCAATACTCCTATTTACAAAGATAATCTTCAATGTTGTGGCGAATGCATGCTGAAAACCTTAGGCATTTCCTAAACATGTTTCAAGAAACCAGGGTTTGATGATTCCAAATATACTATCAGAGAATTGAGAAAGGTCCTTAAATATTTAAATGCCAATGCAGTGGCTGAAAATCTGAATGCCATTAATACTAAGCAAAAGCTTGTCATACCAAGAGAACAAGGAAAAAAAAAAACAGATCAAAAGATTCTAGGTGTTTCTAGGCCCAGGTTGAACTCTCCATCCTGTTAAATCTGTATGGAATATGGTGTGAAAAATCATTCGGGAAAATTAAAACAGCTGTATCAAACTTTTGAAAACTCGTGAATTGGTCATGACTCTACTGATAGTTTCAGATACATTGAAACATTTGCCAAAACCTCCTCACAAGAAACCTATTCTGAAAACTTCTGTTTCAGAAGTCTGAAAGAAAAAGTTTCTTTATGTTTAAAATCTACTGAATATGATCACAAGAAACCTTTCAATCACTACAAGACTCTTGTGATAAAGCCCATCACATTACAGCAGGACCAGATATCCACAATTGACTATCTAGTCAGACTTAAAACATTTGTTAGAGAAATTTTCGTAAAGAAACTATATACAGTTTCCGCCTTTTTTCTCAACATGGGGAAAGGGTATATTCCCCCATGAAAGTATGGCATAATTGAAGACCAATTCACCTGAGGTCTAAGAGGCCATCTACCTAATTTTGAGATAGAAATTTCAGGATTAAGGTAGATGCAACCTTTTCTAAAGCTTTTCTCAGGTTATGGGTGTTTTGGAGGATGTTGTCAATAAACTTATTGAACATCAAAATTAACAACATAGCGAAATGTCTTAGTCCAAGAATTGTCTGCAGATTGTTGGGGATTTTTCTTCCATTATCAGGATTGGGATATTTAGTTGAATTGTCACCCAAGTCCATCATTTTGCCTAAATAGTTCCAAAAAAGCACTTTGTCTTGCATTGATTTCATGACATTCCCCCAGCCCCTTTTGTTTCTATACAATACATTACTAATCAAAGTAAACACAGACTTTTAATATCAGGAATACATTACTCATTGCTACTGCATTACTTACTTTTCTGGGACAGAAATAACCCTTGTCCTATATAAGAAAATATTATCCTCACATTAGATTGAAATAGGAGAGACCCAGATTGGCTCATGTCAAGTAGCCATCTGTCTTTGTTAAGTTGAATTCAGTTACACTCTATAAAGTGTTTCTGCCTTCTCATGTCAAAGATGCATTCTTTTGTTTTCAATATAGGGTTCCCTATGTTTAGAGTGTTTAAACCCTTATTCTGTGGTGTATTTATTTGTAGTTTAATTTCTCCTGTGATCTTTTAGGCATATGTTGTTCAGTTCCATTAGCAGTTCCCTTTATGATACCCTTCCCTAGTGGTGATTTGGGAAACGATTTATCATATTTCAGCAATTTTTGGTTGCATCCAGACATTTTTGATAGGTATAGTCTCTCCACCATTCATCTTCAGAAATGTTTGTAGACCTCTTTTTTTGACTACATATAGCTTTGAAAATATCTGGTTTAATGATTCATTGACTAAATGTTTTATGTTGAATTTTAGACTCAATTAGAGGATTTCACACCGACATGAGTTATCTATATTGAGTATCATTGGTTGCAGACCACTGGGATGGTCTTTCATTTGTCTGTACAAGTTCATTATTGCTACTCTTCATAAGCTATGAGGAGAATTTCCATGAAACTTTACATATACATTCATACTCATTGTCTGGTTGGTCATAAATAAAAACGGTGGCACTCGGACATCTATTATGCCACCACAGCAACTATCTTCAGAATCTTGTTATTGCTGCTTCTGTATGGATGGTCTTATCACTAAAAGACTTCTTACGATATCTAGTTGGTCCGAAATGAAACTCATGCCAATTTGATGTCTAACAGTGGCCATCTTGAATATTTTATTATCACTACTCCTGAATGGATGGTCATATCAGCGTAGAGTTTTCACTAAAAGACTTCTGATGATGCCAGTGGTACTGATCTGATGTTCAGTTTGGCTGCCATATTGAAAACTTTGTTATTACGATTTCTCCATGGGGTTTTCACCATAAGACTCCTTGTGATGTCTAGTTAGTTCTAAATAAAAATAGTGCAGATCTGATGCCTAATAAGTCACCACAGTGGCCATCTTGTTATTGCAACTCCTTGTCAAAATGGGGTTTTCACAGAAAGACTTATTATAATGTCTGTACCTAAATGAAAATCATGCCAGTCTGATGTCCATTGTGAATATTACAGCCATCATCTTCAAAATCTTGTTATCACTTCTCCTCCTCAACAAAAAGTGATATTGCCATGGGGATTTCACCTGAGGACTTCTTGTGTTTAGAAATGAAAATGGTACCAGTATGGCTGCCAATGCTGACATCATGAAAATCGTATTATTACCACTACTCATAAATGGATGGTTGTATCAACATTGGATTGTTATGGGAAGACATGCTGTCTAGTTGATCCTAAATGAAAATGCTGCCCGTCAAGTATCCAATATGGCCACCACAGTGGCCATCCTGTAAATCTAGTCGTCCCTATTCCTGAATGAATGATCATGTAGACATATGGTTTCACAGAAACACATCTCTTGATGTTTAGTTGATTATAAATTAAATGGTGCCAATCTGGCAATCAGGAAAATTTTGTTGATTCAACTTCTAGACGGCTAGTCATATTGACATTGTGCTTTCACCAGAAGACTTCTTAATATGTCTAGTTGGTCCCAAATGGAAATAGCGCACATCTGGCATCCAGTATGACTTCTGTGTCAGTCATCTTGAAATTCTTGTCATTGCTACTCTTCCAAAATGGAAAGTCATATGAACATGGGGTTTTCAGCAGAAGACATATTATAATGTCTTAAATTTTGTCCTGAATTAAAATTATAATGTCTTAAAATTTGTCTTAAATTAAAATGGTGCTGATTTGCCATCCAATATGGCCATCTTGAAAAGCTTGTTATCGCAACTCTATTTAAATGAAAATCATTTTGACGGGGGGGTTTTCATCAGAAGAGTTTTTATGGTGTCTAATAGGTCCTAAATGAAAATGGTGTAAAAATTGACCCACAGTATGGCATTATCAATACTCCTCCCAAATTGATGATTTGTTAT
Organism: Megalonaias nervosa; assembly: GCA_016617855.1. Classification (NCBI taxonomy): domain Eukaryota; kingdom Metazoa; phylum Mollusca; class Bivalvia; order Unionida; family Unionidae; genus Megalonaias; species Megalonaias nervosa. Next base: position 120,704 of record JAECUM010002178.1, read on the forward strand.
GATATATAGTTTGGTCCTAAATGAGAATGGTGCCAGTCACACATCCAATATGACTGCCACAATGATTGTTTTGAAAATTGTGCTGCCACTACTCCCCCAGAATGAATGGTCATATTGATATTTGGTTTTCACTAAAGAACTTTTAATATCTACTTGGTCCTAAATGAAAATGATGCCAAACTAATTTATAGTAAGCCCATCACAGTTGAAAATCTTGGTATTGCAGAAGATTATCAAAGATGGTTACAAAACTTTGCAATTAAAATAAAGAAATGGTCTTATCTTGAGTCCTTGGAAAATTCTCATTCATTATTGTAATTTTGTGCTTTGCTGGTTCCACACAAAGCTTGTCATCAATACCTTATAGACAAATAAAGTAATGCCGATTTTAGGTATATGTTGATTACAGGTCTCACACCCTTTATATACTATAATCAACACCTTTGATTACTGTTTCTTGTTTCATGCTTTTTTTTTTTGCAGCAGTATTTAACACAGGCAAATGTGGGCATTAGAAAGCCCCATTTGATATGCATCACCCCTGCCTTGCTTGCACTAGTTGTCAAGATAACAGATGGGTTTCCATTCTGTTTTTGTTCAGTCAATGCATGGGACCTCCAAGAAAGTAGATGGATTTGTAAGGGGAGGAGGAAAGGCCCTTCCACCTCCTCTCTAGAGCATATGAGGAATGGGGTCATCTTCCAGTGGGAGGCACTGGAGCTTAAGGCTAGGTCGCACATCAACATAACCTCACATGCCAATCTAGTTTTGGCAGCCTGCATCAGCCTTCTGAAGGATGGATTTGTCTCCAGGTGTGCTACAGTGCATGCAAGAAGCAGTTGTCAAAGCCTCTTGGCATGTCTTTCCGTGTCCATGGTGATGTTAGTGAAGTAGCTCCACCTCACAGGGAAGTCACCCTTTACACTTCAAAATTATTACCAGATTACAGTAAGAACCTTCTTGGGGTTGCTCCCTTTGAGGCAAAGACCTTCTTTGGAGGTATTATCCATGGCATCCCAAATTGTTTAAACTCTCTGTCCTGGAAGCAACCCCATTTTACACCTTTCTCTTGCCCTCATGTAGTTCGACACAGTCACTGCAGAGGCCCAGAGGGGAAGTTTTTGAGGCCCTCCTGCTTCCTTAAGAGGGTAGGGGGCAGTACTGTGGACTTGTTCACTCTCCTGCCATGCGTCCTTCCATGGATTCCCTTGGAGCTTGACTGGTTCTCTTTTCAGACAGTTAGTGGGGCCTCAATTTTAAAGGATGGACACTGGCCTCAGTTCCAGGACTATCTTCATCTGGCAAGGACCCCCATTATTTTCCAGTTGAGGGAAGAATTATACACCTTTTAACAGGATGACACATAAAGAGGGTGTTAAATGAATAGTTTTGCCTTCTACGCTTGGATTTTCTTGCTATCCAAAATGGGTGGATAGTTTCAGCTGATTATCGATCTTTCTGCCTTAAACAGGTTCTTCAAGAGGAACCATTCAACACACAGATTATTGCTTCATTCAGGAATGCCATAAAGCTCAGCGACTGGGCAGTTGCTATTGACTTCAAGGATGGGTAGCTTTACATTTCAATTTTTTCTCCTCACATGATGTACCTCAAGTTTTGTCAGGAGCACAAGGTTTTCCAGTCTGGTGTTTTGCTGTGTTTGACCTTGTCTTCACCCCTAGGGCTTGTACCAGAATGATGGGAGTAGTTGCCACACACTCACCCGAGTTCACTGGGGATCCCTGTCTGTCAGTATTTCAATCACAGAGTCCCCAAAGCAAGTTCTTTTTCACTGCTGTTCCTTAGTGACCTGACTGGGACTCATTCTAAATGTATTGAAATCAAGACTAGTTTCATCTCAGGATTCTGTATTCATGAGGATAAATTTCCTCACCAACAGGGAGTTAGTTCATGTCATCTGGACAGGATAGACCAAATCCTTGCACTTTTTGAGGTGTTGCAAGCCAAAACTTCATTGTCAGCTCATTTTTATCTATCTCTAATGGAGACCTTGAACTCTGCAGCATACATGGTTCCACTAGGACAGTGGTTCCTAGCCTGTGGGCCATAGACCTCCCCCCACAGTTGGGAGCCTGAAAAGGGTTCCTTGTACTTGAAGAAGTTGGGAACCACTGCCCTAGGAAGACTGCATTTGCACCTGCTCCAGCATTTCCTTCTGGTGACCTGGAAACTGCACAGGTCTCTAGGATCAGAATTTCATTCACCATTTGGGTTGCTGGGCAAATCAGTACCAGTTTATGACTCTATGCATGCCCCCAAATCTGACTCATATATCTTCACAGAAGTGTCATATTTGGGTTGGATTGCTCACTTTGAAACAGATGGGCTTCTTCTTCACGGTTCATTGTTCCAGGAAGAAACTACCCTCCACATAATTTGTAAATAAGTTAAGTCCTTTTAGCTTTACAGGGTTGTGACAACCAAGCAAGGAGTCATATGATGGTTTCCTCTGACAACACATCAGTGGAAGTTTACTTTGGGCAACAAGGAGGCACACATGCTGCTTCCAGTCCATGGATGTTTGGAACCTCAGCAGGGCAACCTCACTTTAGTTTTAGTGGAGCAGGAGGGAAGGGGAAGTGAACTAAGGCTCTTGTTCAGATCATTCACAGATCTCAGCACTGTGTGTGTGAGTTTGAGTCATAGGTATGTGAGAAAGCTTGCCATTAGCTTCCCATGTCTTCCCAGGTTCTTTTCCACCAGTTATACTGGCTGCCATTATAGCCTTTCATGAACTGAAAATGTCAGCCCCACAAAATGAAACCATACATTTGGGTTTGTCATATTCCTTATAAAAAGAACATTGCAGAAGATGGTCTGTTCAGGAGAGGCAAGGTTGTCCTCATGTAATGTTCTTATACACCAGTCTACTGCAGAGTCCAGTTAAGAATGTAGGGGAGACCCTTGGTAGAGTTGTTCTTGACCAGGGTGAATAACAAGCTCCCCATTTATGATCCCTCAGTGCCAGATCTGAGGGCCAGACCAGTGGCAAGCTACAGAGAATGTCACTCCAAAAAAAAAAATCTGGAAATCTTTGTCTTGACCAAGGAGATTGGGGAGAGCAATGGATCATTCTCCTGGAAGTAATTTTAAAAGTGTGACAGCACATGAGAGCAATTGTGCTCCTCAAAACACAGGCCTTGTTTTTTCTTTTATGTTTTTGTTTTGGTTGGTTTATAATGGCACATTAATGCATTATTGGCTGTATCACGCCATGGAAATGGAAGCTGAGTGCATTCCCAGGGATAGTGAAGCAGCCAACCTGGGCTTGCCTGGATGGGTATTGAATCAGCAACCATTGGATTACAAGTCTTACATTCTGCCAACTAAACTGTCATGACTCCCCTTGTATTTTGCAGAACTTTAACATCAGTACCTTTAGGGGCCCCGAGTGGCCGAGTGGTCTAAAACGCTCTTCGTTACGGATCACTACCATCTCACCTCTGTCTGCGTGGGTTCGAGTCTAGGATTTGGTGAATGTGGATATGTGATAAAGCTTGCCAGTAGCTTCTTGTGGGTCGGTGGTTCTTTCCGGGGATTTCCCGGTTTCTTCCTCCACCATTAATACTGGCCGCCATGTATAGCCTATCGTGTGCTGAAAAATGGCATTAAGCCCCACAACAACAACAACAACATCAGTACCTTTAATTTTTCAGTACATCATTTTTAAATTTACTTGGAAGGGTTTATTGTCAATAAGGTTTTTTTGAATTTTTTTGTCTTGAAATATTTTATTTTAATCAGTACCATATAGCTGATATTGTGCAGTGAGCCATTAAATCCTACATGCATGCATACATGCATACATACATACATGCATACATAACATAGCATGCAGTACATACATATATACATACATACATACATACATACTTACATACATACTTTGACCCTTGTGTGTAGTCATGAGATTTAATGTGTGTAATGTTTTTTATTTTTCACCTGCAAACCATAGAGATATTAGTATTTTTAACTACATTGTCAGTGTTGTTCGCATAGGCATCACCATTACATACAGTTGGCACAGTTTTCTGGTACTGTTGTATGTACAGCCATAAAACTTGATGTATTCATTGTGCAGAGAGTACTGCCCATCACAGGCAAAAAGGAGGTCACAGTAAGACTTTTCACACTACATTGATTATGTTTAGTTTTGCATCAAGCTAAGCTTGTCAGACACTGTCGCTTGTATAGTTATGGAACTTGATGGATGTATTAGTCTTGAGAGATGCTTCTCATGATGGTTAAAAGTAGATCACATTTTTCTTGCTCAGATGACTTTGAATGGTTTGTTTGGATCAAGAAAGACAATCAGTGCTTGTAAATTTGGCATGATGATAACATTTTCATGTATGTATGTCTGTCTACCAGTGAAAAAAAAAAAGCAAAATTTAAAATTCATCGGACTAAAATGGGACAAACTGAAAAGTCAACAATATAAAGCATATCTTACATCTTGTGCCATTCTGGCATCTTACAACATTTACAATCTGTAAGTGGCCATTGATGGAGCAGGAGGAGGAGGAGGACAGAATTTTAGATGCAAAACCTGAAGACTCTTCTGTGGATATGTAGAAAATTTCTTCTTTCCAACTGTACATCCATCTTTTACTTTGTTGTTTCTGCACAGTAACTTTGGATTTTCACCATTTCACCATTAACAACTGGTATGGATGGCTTGCAGTTGAAATTTCAATTTGCAGCTGCTTAAAAATCACTTGCCCAATTTATAAATGATTTTGCAGAAAGTATCTTGGCATTAAGTCATGTTCATTGGATACTGATCCATTATTCAGTATGACAGACATTATTACAAATGAATAAAAAAAACTTTAAAGAACTTCTTTAACACTTTCTAACAAATTGGACCTAATTTGATGATAAGCATCCTGGCATAGATGGCTTCAATATTTTTACAGATGATGCCAATCTACCATAAAAATGTGGCCACCATTACTAAAAATTGATTTCTCAGGAACTACTGAACAGAATTTGAACAAATTTGACACAATCCCAAAATAGGGCACTTTCAGTTTGTCCAAATGATGCTAATCTATAGCCAAATATTGCTATCATTTAAAAAAAAATTACAATAAACTTAAAATAACTTCTCCAAACCCACTTGGCAAATTCTTTTTATATTATTGTTTATTTCCTCTTTTTATTCTCAACAGAATTTGACAGGAAGCTTCCTGGCAAAATGGTCTTTCAAATTCTTACAAATACCAATCTGCCATCAAATATGGTCACCTTTATTACAAGTAGAAACAAACTTTAAATGACTTATAGACCGTTAATTAAATTTGACCAAATACGACAGATAAAGACTTTCAAATTGATATAATTGTTTCTAAGTCATCATTAGATACAGCCACTGTTACTAAGAACAGAAAATGTTTGAAATCACATCATGTCAACAGCCACTTTACACAATTTGTCAGAAAGTATCTTGGCATAAAGGGATCTTAAATTTGTGCAAATGATGTCATAGCAACTGTTACTGTAAATAGAAAAACTTTAATGACTTGTCTCAAAAGCTGCTAAACAGAATTTGACCAAATTTGACTGAAAACATTCTGGTTTAAAGGCCTTTGACAGCTAAACAAATAATGCTGATTTGCCATCAAATATGACTGCTATTACTAAAAACCATTTCAAGAACATTATTTTAAAAAATGCCTCTCAGAATTTGACCGACTGGTACAGAAAGATTCTTGGCATAGAAGCCTTTAAGTATGGGACAAATGAAGTTGATGTGCCATGAAACACTGATGAAGATACGGAAACTGAAGAAACGCTGAAATGATTGTTTTCATAGCATATGCAATCAGCAGCTTGGAAAGAAAATATTCTCCTGACCTAGATTTCTTGGCCACCTGCTTTTGCATTTGGCTGTTAAGCAGATGTCAGCTAGGTGAGCGATCTCAGGCCCACTTGGGACTCTTTCTCATTTCTAATATAAACTTGACAGTTTTATGGACAGGTAAACAATGATTTAAGTAAAAATTTATTTTGTATTGCAAAGCTATTTTGATATTGATGACCAGGATTAGGTTTTGACCATAACTTTCAGTTAGAAATGATAGAAAAATAATCATGGTTTTTTTGGTGTGGGATTAGTTCTACCTCAAGGAACAGAATTCATGTGCATTCTTGTCTTGAATTCTGACTTCTCGGGTGGTATTTGTTGTCCCCCACACCTGCACATATGATTGATTCTGTAATACTAACTGTAGGAAGAGTTTTCACTACTAACAACACAACTCTTTTTATGCATACTGTATGATTATTCTGATTTTCAGTCTTCTGGCCGTGGACCCTTTTTATCCGACCCCTCAGAGCCTATTTTGGCCACTACATTATCGCAATCAGACCCTCCCCCTTCCATCCCCTAGGGCAGTCCCACGTAGCAAACCAGCCCCACCCCTGGGGCAGAGGGAGAGGTCCACCTCAGCACCAAATGTATGCTTCATTAATGCTGGGGACACATCCCAGGAGGTATGATATTTTAGATGGATTGATATCAGTGGTAGTGTGGTATGCAGTACCAGTGTATGTTTTTTTGCAGCCAGTGTGGTATAACCTTTGCTTTTTTTTGTCTCTAGCTTTGCAGAAATTCAAGGAAGGTAATAAAATTTTCACAAAAATGATTTTCATGAAGCAGATGTTTTCAGATTTTTGAATAAGTTCTTCCAGAATTTGAAAGCATTTAACTTAATAAAATATTTTAAAAATTTAGGAAAAGTTAGAAATTTTTATTGTTTTGAAAATCAAATGTATCCACTCCAACTTCCTTAAAATTTTGTAAGCTGATGGTCCATAATTAGATTGTAGAAACAAATTCAAAAGAGGGGCAGTATTACCCACGTTACCTCCCTTGAATATGTTTGACAGCAGCCCAGTATTAACAAATGCACTAACAAATTCCATTAGCTCATTGTAGACCATGTAGAAGACAAGCAGTTCCATGTTTTCTTTTTATCATGATCTTTGTATTGTTGGTTATTATCATTTATTTATGTATGTTTGTGTAGCTGGCAGCATGTGTATCCGTCAACAACAGTAGACCTGTCCCCAAAAGCTACCTTGGCGTCAACTGGAAAAGCCAATTCTGCACCAAATGTATATAAAATAGTTGAAACAGAGGTATGTTGTGATGGCCAGTCTGCAATCATTACCTTGAAATCGTCATAAAAAATGTACCATATTACTGGTCTATAATGCACACCCCATTTGTCAATAGCATAGACTGAGATGAGCCATTTTTATACTGTGCTGTTAGATGAGTCTCTATGCTGTTTCCTTACAATTATAAGTAGAATGGGCAGTATAGAACTTTTATCTCCTAGCACATTATGGAACAATAGAACTGGTTCTATGCTGTTTATACTTGTGTAAATATTGTTTGGGACCAAATACAGTTCACACAAAGTGTATCAACTACTGTCCACTCGTGGCTGTATATCTGTTGCTGATTTGCACATGACTACGCCGTGTAATATCCAGGTGTTACATGCATAGTCTGGCCGAGACCATAATTTGCTGTTGGTTGTTAGACTTGATTTTTATTTGTTAGACTTGATTTATGACTCATGGAGTTACTACTTGAAGCTTTTAGGATTATAATCTAACATACAAGGTAATCTGATAATTTGCCATTTATTGCTGGGGACATTGAGGGTAATTTACACTTGGAGAGTTTAATGCATTGTGTCAGTAAAATACTCTCTGCAGTACCCTACACCAGCACAGGTGTAACATGGTAAATCCACTTTGGTCTGTACTGTACAGTATTACAAACAGTCGCATTTTTATTAATCAAACTTACATATACACAGAAGCTTCATACAATGACATGATGAGAATAGTCACTGAAGGTCATTCCAAATCTTGCTTAGTCATAAATCACTGTGTAATCCTGTTCAGTGTGAGGAAGAAGGGTTTGTATTGGAATCTTTAGACTAAACTGTATAGCAACCCTGTTTTGGGGCTTCAGTTTCTGCCATGTTCATGACCTAGTTATAACTTGAAAGAGTCAATAATGATAAACTCTTACATTTGTATATATTGGATATTAGCACCAAAATTGACAAAATCAGAGGGTTGCAAAACTTTGGCAATGCCAATAATCTATCCACATCTTTTGTATTCATTGCTTGAATAATTTAAAGTTTATTGATAGTGAATAGTATTGGATTGATAGTTGTGTTGAAGTAATGGTCATTATCATCCAACTATTCAGAATTTGCTTTGATGCATGTTGTCTCCAAAAATTGTTTCATGTTTTTCTTCTGCTGCTCCATCTTGCATGAAAACTGTTGACATATCTTTTGCATCATGGGTAAAGTGTGAGCTGTAGCTACTGTAATTGCTCATGTGTGACATGCACCAACTGCCAACAGCACTAGCCCAGATCCACCATCACATAATGCGTTGGCAGTTCAGGGTCCATGTTCACTTGATTTTAGTGATCAGGAAGATCTAGCCTGGAAATGATAAAAGTCTGAGCTCGAGTTTGAAATTGAGTTCTCAGTTTGAGCCAGTCAACAGTAACCTTTCAAACGCAAGTAGTTTGTAATTGGTTTGTACAGAATCTCAAGTTCAAACTTGAGCTCAAAAGTTTTAATGATAGCTGTCCTGGGTCTGTGCAGTGTGCAGTTGACTGTTTTTAACACGAGAGTAAATATGGTAATACCCTTGTGGCATTGTTTCCCCATTTGTCAAATCCTTTCTGAAAACGGCTCTGATTACAATGTTTACCCCTTTGCATGAATTGTTGTTTGATTCTAGATACACCCATATCCTTTTCTTTGTTATAAATCAGTAAAGTTGTCACAGATCAAATAATGATCACAAATACCTTGACAAATTCCTATGACTTTTTTTATTAGTTCCATTATTCCTCAAAATTTTCTTTATGCTGCTAAAATTTTCACTTCCTTTAGCTAAATGTTATGGGAAGTTAAGTGGATTTGTATTTGCTGTGCATAGACAGGCTGTTAGATATTTTCTTACTTCTACCCCCAAAAAATTGACAGGTCAGTTTTGTACTCGTTGCATAAATAGCATGTACATTTTACATCCTATTTTGTGCAAATGCCAATCATAAATAGAATACATATTTACTGACTTCACAGCAAAACTTGTTCGGTCTAATTTCCTTGGAGTACATTCTGAATACCATAACTTTTCCTTCAAAATTGTAATTTTTCTTTCATGAAAATATCCTTTTTAATTGACATGGATTATTTGGTTACATTGTGAGAATTAAATGAAAAACAGTTTCGTTGCAGAAAATTAAAATATGTCAAAACTATTGAGGTAATTTACTCTGACAAAGTTTTCCAGTGAACCAAAAACCACCTGTCAGAATAAGTGTATATAATAATTCACATTTAATTAGTGACTGGATTGGTCAGTGGCCTATTGAGATTTGTTGTGCACTAAATGATTAACGGACACGAATCATTGCCAAGGGGTCTACTTGCATAGAATATCAAGGTATTAGGTATAAGGACTGTTCAACATTTACTTAACACATGAGGGTTGTGGAAACTTATTGCAAAAGAATATACCTGTATACCTGCCAGTTGATGTAGGTCTTCTTGATTTAAACATGTAGCTCTATATACAATTTCTTGTCTAAGAACAATCTTGTCCAAGAACTGCCATGTAGGCATTATAATACAGGTGAATATTGTATTGACCCCACATGTATGGGCATTTGTAATAGTAAATTTACAAACTAAGCCCCAGAAATGGTTCCTTTTTGTTCTGGTAACATGATGTACCATTTATTTCTAAATTTCACACAAATAATGTTTTCAGAATATGGGATTCATAGGGAAAGTTCATGAAAATTGAATGAACTGTTCAAAGTCAGTGATCTGCTACATATTTAGGTGAATATATAGAAAGTATATTTTTTTTGTGAAGTTTCGTGTTTTCATTAAATCAGAGAAGTCTAAATTGGGCAAAATGTTAGTAACCATAACCTTTCTTGGGTTTAATAAAATATTGAAAACACTTATATTTCTTCATATTTGTTCCTCTACTGAACAGATTTATTATTATATAGAGATTATGTATGGTGGTGGAATTCTAATATATTTATTGGGAAAGGAGTGCTTTGATGCAGCTTGCCCGGTTAGGATGGAAAGAGGCTTGGTAGAGGTTTTTATATCCCCAGCTCTGTAGGGGTGGGGGTATATAGTACTCTTTGTATCTGTTTATCCAACCATTCATCCTTCTGCCACAGATTCTTATCAGCACAACTAGTCCTGCAGTTTTGATGGATTGCAGTGAAACTTTGTAAATATTATGGTCATCTCCTGACAATGTGTGTATGGTCGAACCATTTTAGCCAGTTATTGCACATTATGCCTCGTATCTGTGTATGAGTAAATCTTGTTTATGCAACTACTCCTAGTTTTTGAGATGCCATCAGACTTGATAAATATTATCATCACTTGAAGATGCTCATATTGGCAAATCACTGGAGTAATATTTGTGTTATTGCCCCTTTTTTCTTGTGGATAATTGCAGTATATGACAGAATCTTGTTAGTGCAACTAGTCCCACAATTTTTGATGGATTGACATAAATCATGTACTATATTATTGTCATCACCTGAAAATATGCATATCCAAAAATCACTTTGGTTATGCAAATTTTAACTCTACTGGTCATAAATCTGAAGAGCATTTGGGATGGCCTGTTGTCCATTGTCCGTCCACCCATGACAGCTATCTTCAGAATCTTCCTATTGCTACAAATCCTAAATGGAAAGTTGTATTATCATTGGGTCTTGACAGGAAGGCTTCTTTTGCTGTCTTGTGTATCCTAATTAGAACTGGTGCCGATCTGATATTCAGTATGGGCCCCCATGGTGACCATCTTGAAAATGTTGTTATTCCTGCTCCAACATAGCTGGTAATATCAACATGGGGTTTTCACCAAAAGACTTGCAATGTCTTGTTAGTCCCAAATAAAAATGGTACAGATCTTACATCTAATAAGTCACCATGACGATCAGTTTGAAAATCCTTGTTAATGCTACTCTTGAATGGGCGGTCATACTGACGTGTACATTCATCATCCATCTCTTCTGTCGGTCTGTTAACACAGATTTGTTATCACTACTACTCCTAAACTACTTTGAGGATTGCCATGAACTTTAAACATACATTCAGTGCAAGAGGGGCTCAGGTTGGTCCTAAATAAAAATGGGTGCTGCTTGGACATCGATAATGGCAACCACACTATCCATATTGAAAATTTTGTTATTGCTGCTCCTGAATGGCAGGTCTTATCAACATGGGGGTTTTCAATGAAAGACTTCTTTTGACCTCCAAGGTCCTGAATGGAAATGGTGCCAATTGGACATTCATTATAGCCACCATGGCAATCATCTTGACAGTTTGTATCACTACTCCACAGGATTGATGGTCAAATCAGCTTGGGGTTTTCACTGAAATAATTCTTATGATGCCTAGCTTGTTTTAAATGAAACTGTGCTGATCTGACATTCAGTATGGACACCCAGGCAGTCATCTGGTACTACTCCTCCTGAACAGAGGTCATACTGACATTGGGTTTTCACAAAAAGATTTTGTATGATATCTGTTTGACTCCAATTAGAAATGGTGCTGATCAGATATGATCATTACTCCTCCCTGGATGGAGGCTGTGTCAGCATGGGGTTTGCACTAAAAGACTTTTTATGATGTCTAGCTGGTTTTGAATGAAAATAGTGCTGACCTGATGTGTGTTATGGCCAACACATCAGCCAATTTGAAAATCTTGTCATTGCTAATCCCTTTGAACACAAAATCATATTATGTTAGATTGATCCTAAATGAAATTGGTGTTGATCTGATGTCCAATATGGCCATCAAAGTGGCCATCTTGAAAATCTTAATGCTACTCCTCCTGAATAGATGGTAGCGGCAAGAAAGGTTTCTTATGATGTCTAATTGATCCAAATGAAAATGTTACTGGTCTGATGTTGAATATGGCCACTTAAGTGGCCATATTGAAAATCTTGTTATTGCTATTACTCCAGAACAAAAAGTAATATTGCCATGGGGTTTTCACCAGAAGATTTTTTATGATGCCTGGTTGGCTTTTAATGAAAATGGTACTATTTGCATGTCCAGTATGTCTGCCACAGCAGCCATTTTGAAAATGTTATCTTTACTACTTCTGAATGGATGCTCATATCAGTATGGGAGTTTTACTGAACAACTTCTTGTGATGGATAGTTATTCCTAAATGAAAATAGTGCTGTTCAAATGACTAATATAGCTGCTGCAATGGCCATCTTGTTATCATTACTTTTCTTGAATGAATAGTCATATCTGCATGGGACTTACACTGAAAGACATCTCAGGATGTCTGGTGGGTCTTAACTAAAAATTGTGCCAGTCTGACCTCCAATATTGCCACAACACTGGCAAGCTTAAAATCTTATTGCATTTCCTCCTAGATAGCTGATTGAATCAACATTGTGCATGAACCAAAAGACACCTTATACTATCCAGTTTATTTAAATGGAAAATGGTGCCAATTTGATATCTAATTTTGCTGTTATAGCAGACATCTTGAAAATCTTGTTATTTTACTATGTCAGCATAGAGAGTCCTATCAACAAAAGACTTCTTATGACATCACATTAGTCCTAAATGAAAATGCTGCCAATTGTACTTCAAGTATGGTTGCCATGACTTCCATTTTGAAAATTTTCATGTTTTTCTACTCATTGGGACTTGGCTTTGCAGCAAAAGACTTCTTATATCTGTTTGGTTCTCATTTAAAATGGTGCCAATCATACAACCAATTTTGGCCAGCACAAAAAATTTTTAAATTGTTTTTATTGCAGCTGAATGTAATAATGAAACATGGCAGATGTTATCATCAACTGAGATGCACATTTCAACAGTACTTCTGTGATTTTTGAGTTATTGCCCATTTTTAATTGGAGTCTGGTATAGTTTATGATCAAATCTTGTAAACAAAAACTGTTCTCACAGTTTTTAATGGATCACCAAAAAACTTTTTACACATGTCTTAAGTTGAAGATCAGCAGATCACTCAACTCATATAATGTTTGTTAGCGTTATTGCCCATTACTTCCTGCAGCTGAATGCAGTGTAAGACAGAATCTTGTAAATGCAACTTGTTTTGCAGTTCATTGTGAATCACTGGGAAAGTTGGGTCATTTTATGGTCATTGTCTAAAGATGTACATATTCCAAATCTTTGTGCTGCCCAGAATTTTGTAAGAGTTGTTACCCTTATTTAGACAAGCTGAATGCATTGTATAACAAAATTTTCTAATTTCTAGGCTCTTCTTCACAAGCTACACATATTAACCAATCATTTTACTTGCACAATTTTCAGAAGAGTTATGTGGGTTTTTGTAACTAGAGTCTCGTATTCATCATTGGTAATGTATATTTGTGTCAGCTAATTGCTCATCTTTTCTCTATTTTCTTAGAAAACTTTCAGCACTTTTTGGCTGTATGCAAAACATGGTTAAGGAATCTGTATTGAAAGTGTAAGAGACTTTATCTGTTAGAGGAGAAACTGTCAGTACTGCAGTTCCTTGCAAATTCTTGAAGTCGGCTGTGATTTGATCATATCCTTTGACATTGTCAAGTTTATGTCTTATTGTGCATAATGTCGGTGATGACATTAGGCCCGTGTAAAACAAAGGTCAGCTTACAGTTTGCTCTGAATATTGCTGGTTGCAATTATGGTATGAACAGTTTCATTACTTTTTTATTCCTTTGTCTGTGCTAAAGTGTCCTCAAGCACCTCAGAATTTGGGTTGCCACATTTTTGTTTGAATTCCCTTTCCCCCTTGTGTACATCTGGGTTATTATTGAATAGTGAAGAAAGGTAAGATAGGTCAAGTGGTTGAAGGAACCCTAGATTTTGACTTAGACTTGTTTTGATATTTTACTATTTCACAATTTAGTTCTACACCTTAGAAGTCCTCCACCTTGTGTATTAAATATTAATGATTTTAGACTTAATCATTAGAAAATCATTGTTTTCTTTGTTTTAAAAGTAAAGCTATGGAGATGGATCTTGAAAGGATTAAATCTCTGGAAAATATTATAGTAAAACCCCTTAGTGTCATGTGATAAACAATGAGGCAGTGAGATTTTTGAGTTGAAATGCAAAATGCAGGATATAAAAGATTTTAAGTTTGTAAGAGTGCATATGAGAAAAATATGTGTTTTAAATATATTTACATTTAGACAAGGAGCTTTTGTGTTTGAGGCAAAGGCATTTTCAAAAAATCATTTCCAGCAAACCTTGTAGTGCAAACTGGATGAGTTTGTTAGGCAAAAGTTTGCTTGTTGGACTTTTTATGCACGTCTTAACTCGGGCATTTTGTGATGGTTTTGTCCGTCCATCTGTATGTCAGTCTCTTTATGTGCCCATCTGCCCATCAATTAACATTTGCTTGTCTGGCTCCTTAACTCTGTAATAAGCAGAGATATTTTCATGACGCTTTGCCCAAGTATATATCATGACTAAATGGTGTCTCTTACCATCAGCATACACCAGTACAACCACCACCTCCTGGTCGGAGTCACGGCAAGGGAAAATGTAATTCTTGTCTGGAATATATTTTTTGGATCACAATAGATATGTTAAAAAAACCTGTAGCCAGATACAACATGTATGGACTGTGTCACACACCATAGAACATGTTAACATAGAATATGTTAACTTTAACATATAAGAAAATATTCTATTTCCAGATCTTTGAGTTTCTCAAGAATATCTGAGATGATTTCAGGACTCTGTAGTTAAAAGCAAATAACAAGAAGGGTTACTCCCCTCCAAGACATTTCATCATCTTTGACCAAAAGAGCATCTGTCCCTTCAAAGGACTCTTGCTCAGTTTTTTAAACCTGTATTATGGTAATGCTTGAATTATGTGGCCATTTTTATGCAACGAAAATTTAATTGTGGGAAAAATTTATAAGATTTGGATTCATTAATCAAAAATTTAAATATAAGGGAGTAGTAAGTATTTCTGTTAATACTGATGGAATATTTTTCAGTGCCTTTAATATGTTAAACTGAGAATGAGAGTAAAATATTGATTTCTTCACAGGTATAGTTAAGTAAAGTTGGTACAGTTCATTTCATAAAGTAACATTTGTTTGTATTTTTCAATGTTTCTCAACATTCTCTCAACGCATCTTCCTTACCATTATGTTTACCAGGAAATGATCAGACAGTTGAGAGAAATACACAGTGCAGCTGTACCACAAGGTGAGGTTCTTTTCTTGTCAGATTTGTCTAACCTGTCATTTCATTTGTTCATTTGTCTGAAATAAAACTTGTTTTTATAGCTAAATTAATACCACTACAGATCGATAGTATGTCAGGGAGAAACAGTTCACAGACAGATGAAGCAGTATGTACGATGTGTTGTCTCTTTCAATGAATAGTAATTTTTTTATTTGCCTGTGTGTTTGTGTGTGTGTGTGTGTGTATGTGTGTGTATATATATATATATATATATATATATATATATATATATATATATATATATATATATATATATATATATATATAGATGCAGAGTTAGCAGCACTTATGTAAATATAAAGTGGACCAGTTTATACTGACAACTGAGTGTTACAGATCCCTGTCAACTGTGGACAAAAATCTCTCTGTTTCTTTCTTTATTTCTTCACATTTTATTTGATACAGGATATTTCAACTTGCTGTCAAGTCAGGAGCACATTTTGGGTTCCTATTTGATTGGATTATGTATGTTTCACTATATTGATACGGCACTATATGTCAACAATCTGGATCTTTGGAATGAAAAATGCATTAAAAAAAATAAAAAGAAAAGAAATTGAGGCTTCTATACTGTTTGTTGCAGAGATTGTTTTAGCATAGGTCCACCACATGGCAGCAATATTAGGCACATATTTATTGTATAGTTGTTCCAAAAATGTGCAAATAGCAACATATGCCAGTGAAAGGGCCTGGTTTAGGGAGGCTTTATACATTTCAGAACTGATTATGACTTGATAGTCATAAATATATGTGCTCAGTTTAGTCGGTACTGTAGAGTACCTTCTAGATAATAAGAAATGTTTGGAAATTTTATGGATCATTTGCACATGGGATAATGAACAACACTATTGATTTGGCAGGCATCAGGTCAGAAGTTAAAGTCAGGATGACTGAAAGAAGAAAAATAACTTCCCAATAATAACTTTAGTTCTTCCCCACCAACAGTTACCAAAAATTGTGGATATGTCATGATCTTATCAGATATTGGGGTAAAGAAATTAAAGGTCAATGCCACATTAACTGAAAGAAATGATTTTTGCAGAATAACTAAATACCAAGACCAATCTTTATTGAGGGTTTGTATTTAAGGTATGGAAGAGACCTAATTATTTGGGAACCAAATTTCAAAGGTCATTGCCATTGTGGCTCAAAGAGAAATGGGTTTGGGGTGTTTCCCAACAGTACTTCATATTTGCCCACCAGATCTAGTTTGGGAAAGGGTCAAACCTTCACCCTTCTGCTCACAAGTTTGGTATTCTAGCTACTGAGCCATTGCAGGTCATTCCATGGTCAAGAAAGAATGGATCAATTTGGCATTTGATCTTATTGATGTGAGAGATGTTGGAAATAAATAGTTTATTGTTTACATGATGTGTCCTCTGGATACAGATCCAGGTTAATCACAGATCACTATCAGCTTGCTCGCAAGTACATAAAGTTCTGTACATAAAGCATGCTGGCAGTAGTTTATATTAGAAAATAAGCTCATGGAAACCACATCACAATGATGATTTTTATTCACAGTGGATAATGATGTAAAGTAGCATAGATTTTGACTTCACAGATATGTTAAGTCAGACAAATATGCATTTAGTACAGATCCATAAAATACAAGTTTGGCAGACAACTTTCATTTTATTAATTTTTGGTTTACTTGAAACTTAAGATGCCATTTTGGCAGGCTTAGTTTGAAACCATCACTTTGGATTTGGTTAGTTGTAAATATCCCACTGGTCCATGAGCTCATGCAGTCTCTTTAGAATATCTGGACATTTGCTTACATTATTTTTACAGGTAAAACCTCGTTTAGAATTTAAATCATATATAAGTAAGGTTTATGTGCTTTAAGTGCATAATGTTTGTAAGAAGTCAGCAGACATTGATAAAAATGACTAACTCTATCTGTTGCAGAGACACCCATTTCTGCCATTCCTCCCAGATATATTCAATATGCAGATAAGCGCCATGCTAGTGACAGTAACACTAAACTATATCCCTATACATCTCTGACTAAAGGTACAATGTGTGGTTTGGTGTTTGGAATGTCATGGGAGTTTGCAATTGAACTGCTGTAATAGTGCTATTGCTGGTTGTTTCTACCTGTTGAACTTTTGTTGAGCCCACCTTGGTGAAAGCTTGACACAGTGATCACTTTGGCATCAGTGTGCATGCCCATCCACACATCTATTCACACCCTAGATTAATCTCAGTGTAAAAGCTTTCTGGCTTGGAGGGATTTTAATCCCCTTATACCTATGGCATATTATGCATTCTATATTTCTAAATATAGTTTTTGTTACTAATAATAGTAACATACTATATGGTCTTAATAAAATTAGTGACAAAATACAGATCTATTGGCCTTTCAGGTCACTTTTCTGTTGCAAGGGAGGCAACTTAAATTAATATAACTGTTAACATCTATTTGTAATTTTTCACCTGAATATTTTCCCACTGATGGTAATACTTGAAACAGTAGTAAAAATCCTTTTAAAAGGAAATTACAATAATTCCTCAAATGTTTCCAGTATTAATATAAATCTCAAATGCCATACAGAGAAAAGAAAATTAAAACTAATATTATCAAGATTATTTAGAGCAGTCACCAAAAAAGGACGATGAATAGCAAAATTTCTTAAGTTCTTTCATTTGATCCTGTGTAATTTGTCATCATGCCAACTCTTCAAGTTGTCAGTATTCTCAGTATTTGAAGTCAGTTTTGCATATCCAGTTGACCACAGAGTCATGTTATTTGGGAGGTGAATACAGTTTGATGTGTGTAACACCAGTTTACAATAAGCTCCTGGGTAGGCTCAACATTTAGACCATGGGCTAGCTTCTTGTTTCACCTATTAACAGTTTTCCTTGACTAATACTTCACTCAAAACTTTTTATTTTACAGCTTTGAAATAATATATTCACAAGATATTCCAATAGCATTCTTGAAGAAAGACTATGGACGTCACTTAGATTTTTATTGTGTATATTTCTGTGTTTGAAATATTCATTAAGTTTACCTGTATACTGCATTGTAGATAGGGAAACTCTTGCTCTAGAAGTTTACTTTTTTAAAAACACTTTTTTTAAAGATGATGCCTTAAAAATTAAGAAAAGCACAGACCAGGGAACACTATAGTTACCTGAGAAGGGTATCACACCATGTTTTATTGATTTCATTTGTTTACCCCAATCACAGTGTAAGAAGATAAAGTTGTACATGCATTTCTTTAGTAGATTCTTGATTGACCTTCCAAATCCCACCCCATCCCATTTCTCAGACATTCCACCATTACCTGTTAAATTTAAATATTGTGAGGAGTCAAAGAGAAATAATTAGAAATATTAACCAATGATTTTTAATTATGTAAATAAAACATCCTGTGAAGAAATTGCTTAGGTATTCAGTTAAAACCAGTGAAGGCACTTTCATTGGGTTTTGTTATCACTCATTGGTGAATTTTAGAACCTTGTATCATTTTCATATGAACTCCTTGAGTAATCAGAGTGCCATGACTTATTTTTAATTTTAAAAGTGCCTTCTCTGAGTATCATTTATATTTCAAAGGAACAGTTCATGGGTATGTTAAGCAACCATTGTTTGTATATTTGTATATTCCATTCAACTTGGAGGACCTTGCTTGCAAAGTGAAACAAAGTTTATTTAAGTTTGCAGAGACAAGTGCTCCACACAAGACTGATTGGGGACATATACTACATATGTGAGTGAATATACAAGTGTTTTTGATGGAAATTAAACCTTTGATTTATGATAGAATCGTGGAATATCTGAGATATTATTATGTAGTCAAGATTTCAGCATGGTTTGAATTGAATCTTTTTTTTGGCTTACTGGGTCATAAGGCCAAGTGAGATGATGGTACGCATGGTTCGTGCAGGTCCTTACAAATTGGAAATGTGCTTAATTTTTATTAAACCTTGATAAGGTCGGAAAAAGTACTTACTTTAAAAAGAAAGGAAAATTTGTTAAAAAGGACTTATTTATTTTTCTGATTATTTATTGGTAATGTCAGCTTCATGGTGACAGTTACTAACATATTTTTTTATCAAATAATAAATGAGGAACTCATATGAAACAGGAAATGGAAGTCATTATACCAATCAGCACACCTCGAAAGAATCTGTGGACTCTTTCAGTACGGAGGTACGGAATTGGCTGAGTTTTGACAATGTTTGGTCTTAGCATTCAAGATGTTTTTCCTTATAAAGTCCTTACAAAGTCCGTACCCAGTATTTTCATAAAATGATGTGAACCATAGGTATGGTCCTGTATCTGGCATCCATCATGTGGAGTACATCCACCAATAATTGCTATATTTGACTTAATCTCTAAAACCAATTTTACCAAATTGCTCAAACATGAGAAGCAGTGAATAAATTGATTACTATTCAGATTCATGGGGGTCATATAGATGATTTCCCATTTTCAGAGGCTTTGAAGACGTGTATACCTGCCAACCCTTAAGATTTTTGCCTTAAGTCTTTCGGAAATGACTCTTAATATACAGACTTATGGAATAAAAGCAGAAATTATAGAAATATGATTGCTGTAAAATCAGGATACTGGCCTGTCTGTGTTTAATTCAGGTCTGGGTTTCACATTAGATTCAGTGGAGTTTGTCAGGGAGCCAGACAAACTTTACAGGTGTACCTCTGATTCTTTAAGCTACACATACAGCATGATCAAGCTGTTGCTTATTTGTTTTGAAAATGGAGTCCATCAAGCGATACATTTTCAGAATGAAAGGGACAATAAACCTATTAAAATGTTTCAGTAGTACAGAAGAAAAAAGGGAATATTCAGATTCTAGTGGGAAAAAAATCAATAAGGACAACAATGCATTGATTTGGGCATGGCACATGACAGGAAAGATGATTGCTGTTGTCACGGCCTACGTGAAATTTAATTATATTTTTTTACGTCAGGTTGAGAAAAAACGAGATGCCATTGAGCTCTGTAGGGTTTGGAACTGCAGTTTCTGAAACTGTACTGGAGGTAATTAAGGTTCAGATTAACTTGACAAATATTTTAGGCCTAGTTGAAAATAATGTTTACCGTTGTTTCATTAGTCTTGAATCTCACTTTTGGACTTTAAATTGAATGTTTTATAGCTTGACAATTGCAGTAAATAATAGTTTGTTACACCTTACTGAAAACTGGTCTAACTTAAGGAAAAAAATCATCTGAGAAGGTCTTGTTGGGGTTGGTAGGTCTGGAAGTGGAGTGTTAAGCAGAGAATAATATTTACCAGTACAGCAGACTAAATTAGTTATGCAGACACTTTTTATATTTTTTTTGCAAGAAAAGTTATGTAAAGTCATTAAATGCTCGTTTTATATTAGGTATGTTAGGTATACATATATCTCATAATAATGTTGTAATCCATCATCTACCATTTGTCATTGTACCCCCATGAATCACCCCCACTAAAGAGAGGTGTAGGGGACCTCCCCCACTTAAGAAAATTCCTGACAGCATCCCTGATGATCAGCCTTCATATAAAAAAGAACTTTATTAAAGTAGCTGAACAGAATGTGATGAGTATTGAGAGTGCTCTTGCATGTGCCAGGTCACCCAACATTGTGCTATCTCAGGCACACGTTTGGCTCACATTTATGTTGAAATTGTTCCCTTCAAGTTTTATTTTGAATATTCAAGATGATTATCAATTAAGAAACTCTAATAACTATTAACTTTTCCATATCTAACCTTAAAAGAATTTGCAGATACAGTTGTCATAGGCATATAATCGCAAATGCTAAAATCTGCCCCCCCCCATTTCTGTCACTGTAATCGATCATTTATTATGTCTTCATTCAAAGTTACTGAGTAAATATGAATTGAATGAGTAACACAAAAAATGCATGGTGCATGTTTATCCATTGAACGCTTCTTCCCCGAAAAGTGAGAATAGAGTCAACCAATATGAATATTAAAAAACACCACTGACATGGCATGTTTATTAGGCTACATTCATTTCTACTTTTTATATACCCAACAAAAGGGTGAAGGTGCATGTCCATATAGTGGGTGTACTCTATAGTGTCCGATTTTTTAAAATGCAGTTACAAGTGATAAAGACTTGAAATGATTGGGCCAAACAAGTTAGCTTGAAATGTTCTCGTGCTGTAATATTACTAGTAGCGTTTTTGCAGGATGTGTGATACATTAGTCTGACTTTATCCCTGCTATCAGTTATTGTCAGTAATTTTGGATATAATAGTCTTCAAGGAAAATGCTTTGTGCTTCAGTGATAGAATGGCTGTAATATTACCTTAAAACAAGTTTTTATCCAAATAAAATCAATACTGATTTTACCAGAATTCAACAGAATGCATACTGGCATCATGTCCTTCATATTTTCACAAATAATGTTTATATGCTATCAAATATGGCCACTGTTTCTAACATAGGTTACTTTGCCAACTGTTACAAGATAGATACAAGACCCAAGGTCAGCCATGTGAGCAGCCATTATTCCACTTGGCCCTCCTGATCTACTGTTCAAACTTGAAATTAGCAACCTTTGTATTTCAATCATAGCTCATTAACTTAGTTTTTAAAGAAGTCTAATTTTGCAAGACTTTTATGCGGTTGGCTGGTTGGTTTTGTAACATGTTAGGAGTTGGTTGCTGTCTTCAGTAGTAGTAGAAAACATTAGAATTTCATCTCCTCTTTCCAGGAAGTGTCAGTAACACATTATTACTCCCATCAGGACGGGACTCCAGTCATAGTCCCACAGGAAGTCCAACAGATAGTGCCCAGCCTTCCCCAGGACAACGGCGGCGAGCAAAATCTGTAGAAACCGACACCGCCAGAAGAGCAGTAACAGTTTTGATAATGTTTTCCTTTCTTTTTTTTTGCAAGTTTCAATCCAGTCAGTTCATGTTTTATCTTAATTGTGAATTATTACAAAGTTTCATTTTCAATAATAGTCAGTTTATGTGAATTGTGTGATTTCATAATTTTAGTATTTCATTCATGTGTGATTGTTTGATTTTGTCTTAAGAGGAGAATAATAAATAGGAGGAGTTGAATAGGAGGAGCTGTTAAGGAACATTCGGGTAATAAAAAGAGTAAAGTGACTGAAAAACGGTTGGGAAGATCACTCTTGTTGTATGCAATATCTTGTTTTGTTGAAATCTGGCTTTACAAAAGACTGAGATAAATGAGCTCTGTGAGGTTCCCAAAAATGCAGATAGATTTTTTTCACTCAGATTTTCATTTAATTCCATCATTTTTACAATTGTTAAAAATATTTGAGTGATGTATTGTGTTTCTGTAATAATAGTGCTTTTCTTTTTTTTCCTACAGCGTCGAAGAGATTCCAATGAAGATTGGGAGATTTTAATTTCAGAAGTCATTATTGAACATAGGATAGGGTCAGGGTCATTCGGAACAGTTTTTAAAGGACATTGGCATGGTCCAGTGGCAGTCAAGAGACTCAATGTCACAGACCCCACACCTACACAGCTACATGCATTTAAGAATGAAGTAGCTGTTTTAAGGTAAAGAAAATGATGTCCATTGTATTTTGAAGGTGTCTGTGACCCACATAAATGTATTTTGGACATATAGTGTTACCCCAGGTCAGTGCAGGTGTCCATATGTCCATCTTGTCTAGTTTTGCATTTGTAAATTTTATAGGCTCTGCACTGGAACACTTGTGCTTCTTAAAAAAATGTTTAATTCTCATAGGAAGTTTTACTTTTACTGCAGCATCTCTAAACTTGTAACCCAGGGGATGTTAGAGTTTAAGGGGAGGTCTTTAACATGAAAATAATGGGAGAGCTTGCTAAAAACTGACTGAATTCTTTGCCATTTGCAAAACACATTTTGAATAACTTCTATACTCTAGACACCTTTTAGTATTTGTGTATGTTGCATACTCTTGTGGCAGGTTTGGGTGGTCTTGGATTTGTAGAAATAAAGCAGACTTTGAAATAGAGCAGGTAAAACCCCCACTTTCGACAGATGAACAACAATCTTTCTTTGTTGGCAAAATGGATTGAATCAAGGACCTTAGAGTTGCTCATCGACTACATTGTCTGGCCCCTTGTGAAGGTTTTTTAGGAAAGGTAGCTGGAAAGTGATTTATCCATATCTTCTTT
Organism: Megalonaias nervosa; assembly: GCA_016617855.1. Classification (NCBI taxonomy): domain Eukaryota; kingdom Metazoa; phylum Mollusca; class Bivalvia; order Unionida; family Unionidae; genus Megalonaias; species Megalonaias nervosa. The sequence goes on from JAECUM010002178.1 coordinate 144,190, forward strand.
GGGTAAGTTTTGAAACAGGATTATGTTATATGCAGACAATTGATAAAATAAATCCAAAATTTTAAAGTGAAGTATCAAATTCTAGATGTGAAAGTTTTGTTCTCAAAGTTTGATTTGAAACAATTTACACAAATTCTGGTTTGCTGTGTTAATGTATTGGTGAATATATGTATATGAAACAGCATATTTGTAATGATTTTAGCTGATAAAAATTGAAGGAAAATATGTTAGTTCATTATACCAGGAGCATGACAGAATTTACAATTTGAAAGAAGCATTTGATCAAGGGACAAAAAGGTCTCAATATACCCAGATTATAAATTTTTCAGGATTTTTTTTTGGCATCAAGCTAGAAATTTGTACCATATGTACTCGCATTTAAGTCAAGCTTAACTGCAAACTGCACAGACCCAGACCTGCCATCACATAATGCACTGGGAGATCTGGGTCTATGCAGTTTGTCAGGAGTAATCAGTAGAACAAACAACATAGACCCTGATCTGCAGGCGCATTAAGCTGCAGCAGAGCAGTATCTTTGTTGTTTGAAGTTTAAATTGACTGATAAGCTAGTATATATGGTACAGAAAGAAGAAGGCTCAACAGTTGAGGTTTTCTTTCTACTTGCAGAAAAACCAGACATGTAAATATCTTACTATTCATGGGTTGTATTTCCAAGCCGCACCTTGCGATAGTGACACAATGGTGTGAAGGTTCCAGTTTGTATAAACATATTCATGTAGATGAAGTCAAGTTTGAGTTGTTTGCATTGATAGACATAGCCCGGCAAACAGCACAAGGAATGGAGTAAGTACTTGTGTAGAATGCAGATATTTTATTTAGGTTGCAATACTAAAACATTAGTTATTGTCTCTCCTGCAGTCAGCAGATAGTGAGGCATGGTTGTTTCTTAACTGGCAGTGACTTTGTCATAGTTTTGACTTTATTTGTAGGATTCTAACTTTATACATTTATTTTGTATCATGTATACTTTCTAAAGAATGTTTAGCTCATCTGTCTATAAGGCTAAATGAGCTTATGATATGGTCTTTCATGCATTGTCCATTCACAGTGGCTATTTACAACTTAGAAGAAAAACCACTTGACCAGTTTTGCACATGATTTTACAGGGAGCATTTGATATCAAGTACTTTCAGTATTGACTAAAGAAATAAAAACTAGAAAGAATCTGAAGTAATTGTTTTCACAACATAAGCAATCAACAGCATTGAAAGAAATTTGAGCAGAAAGCATCCTGGATTTCTTGGTCAGCTGCTTTTGCATTTAGCTATTGCACAGGTGTTAGCATGTGTGCAGTCTTATTCCCATTTTGGCAATTTGTCATGCCTTTTCTTTATATTTTCATGATGCTGGATCATATGATTCTCTGTACAGTCAAACCCGGTTATCTCGATTACGTCGGGGGTGTCAAAAAAATCGTCGACATAACCGGGTCCCAAGATATCAGGGTTTAGTTGATAAATCTACTGCAGAACAATGGTTATGCATCTGAAGTACCAAAAATGAGGAGTTTTATTTCTGAAAACAAATGGCATTTCTAATGCACAATAAAAACAATTCAGTCATGCCTGGTTGGAGTATAAAAGAAGATTGGAGGTCTTTTAAATGAGATTAAGTTAACAAAGTCACATATTTTTACAACAATAAGTTACTGCAACAATGTCAGTGGTTTAAAGTTGTTTTTATTTCCCTGTGTATAGCCTCATCCCTTTGGTAGCCTCAGCAAGACAATGATTTTCTCACACTATCCAAAATCTAGGCCAATTGAAGTACATGTACATGTAGGACTATACTTTTTTTTTGTAAGTGTTTTCTTTTGTTAGAGTTGACTTGTGACTAGCAGCAAAATGTAATTGACCAATATTGTGTGTGAAAATCAATCTTTGTTTTTTTGATCGTCTCAGGTTCCTTTACACCAGTATATGCCGGTTTTTACTGATAAATTTTGCTTCTGTACCGGAAAAAGACGGGGCTGTCGGTATTCATGTACCGACAAACTGTAAAATATGTTTCAAGTCTTTAAAGTTAACTGTCTCAACATCAAATTCTGTATGAAGCCAGTTTATTCCATTCATGCAGTTAGAAGACAACTTATTCCATTGATACAGTTGTAGTCCCATATCCCTCCCGACTTTGATCAGTGATCGTTGGCAAGAACACAGCACCAGAAGGAGAGTCGGCTAATCTCTTTGATGGATTGCAAGACTTTGAAATTCAAGATAAAAACAACACAAATGAAAGCACTCTTCTTTCTGTTTCAAATTTTAATCCTATCAGTCGCCTTTTGCTTCATTCCATTTGTGTTGAAGAATACATAATCATGGTACAGTGATCACCATTTTCATTAAAAAAATACTGGGTGCTATAGACTTTTTTTAACAATACCGCTGGTTCTTTTATTTACTCTTGTTCCAAACAAATTAATAACCAATGGGGGGGGGGTAAGGGGGGGGGGCAGCTTAGTTTTGAGTTTTGCAGGTTTTTATTTATAGATATTGTGAGTCACGTGACCTAGCCATTCTGAAGTTAAAGACTTACATTCGCACCAGGCATGAAAACACTTTAATAATTACCGAATTTGTTTTAAATATACTGTGTAAAACTAATTAGGTATTTTTAACTAGATTTAATGATGTTAACCTGATAATTTTCCAAGTTATAGGTAAGATCTAATTCGTGATGCTGTGTGGGACAAACTATATTGTCGTGGTGTGGACATGTGATAATGTCCATTTTGAATGCAGCTTACGTAAAGGTCAGAAACGCATGCATTCAGTTTCCTTACTCTAAAGTATTGTTTACATGATAATTTTCTCCACTCTCTAAGTGATAAACCATGCATTGATGTGATTGGTTGATTACCATTTGTACCGGTAAAATTTGGTACTGTACCAACTTTTTCCATCCTTGCCAGTACGAGGTACCAGTAATAGCAGTAATGGTGACCATTTTGAAAATATTGTATTTATTACTTTTCCTAAACAGATGTCTATATTGGCACTAAAAGACCTATGATGTCAACTTGGTACTGAATGGTAATACAGTAAAACCTGTCTTGAGAGACCACTGCTATGAGAGACCACTTGATCTTGAGAGACCAGGTTCTTCATGTACAGATTTATTGATTATATAGTATTATGACCAGTTATGAGAGACCACCTGTCATGACAGACCATTATGTTTTGGCAAAAGGGGTGGTCTTTCAAGACAGGTTCCACTGTAGTGTTTGGCACAATTCCAACATGGCTGGTAAATCTTGTTATCACAACTTCTCCTGAACAGGTTTCAAAATGAAAATAGTGGCCCTCTTGCAAATCTTGTTGGGCTACTTCTCCCCCCCCACAAAAAAAAAACTTTTTGCATACAAGATGATTCTCAACAGTAAGCAGTAAATATATGTCTTGCCAATATTTCAAAATTCTATTTTTCCTAAATCACCACCTTGGTTATCAAAACCTCATAATATTTTATTTCATAATATTTTAGGGGCCCCTAGTTGGCTCAGTGGTCTAAAGCTCTTGCATTTGCTGATCACTGCCATCTCACCTCTGCCTATGTGGGTTCAAGTCTCGGGCGTAGCCATTGTTGGTATGTGAGAAAGCTCCCATGCATAGCCTATGTTGCGCAGAGAAATGGCGTTAAACCCAAAACAACAACAAAATATTTTATCTTTACCAATTCAAAAGATCCTAAACCAGTCCTCTAGTTTTGCAGAGTAAATTATAAAAAATCAGAGTTTCTTATTGTGACCAGATGTCCCAGTATACAGATCACATTTTACATATCTGACAGCTGATTACCTCATACCTCAAGCAGATAAACCCAAATTTTGGCCCTAATTTTAGATATTCCATAATAACTCTCATTGGAAGATTTTTGTAACAGTCGAAACTCATTTTGACTTTCAGTCTGCATATTGGAGATTGCAACTTAATGAGTTTCCAAATGCTGATTATTGTAAAGCATGTGACCAGTCTGTTTTCTGGGCTTACTCCAGCTCATGTCTATCCACAAATTAACTTACACCAGCTGGATTCTTGCCGTGTGACACCATCATTGTAAAAGGGTAAAACAAGCATTGCCTCACACATGTCCTTCCTGTCTAAAAGGCTTAGATATATGCAAAGGAGAGCAACTTCTCTTCCAGCAATTTGCTTTTCCATTATTTTCCAGGGCAAAGCAAGGTTTGATCCATGAGTTAAAGTAGGCAAGTTTTAGTGGATACAGTTAAACTCTGACCAGAAGCATAGAGAAATATTCTCATTTGCCAATGTTGTAAAAATAAATTTCTCATCTTGGAAGATGGAAGTTTCTTTTTATCCATAGTTACAGTAAAATGTCTTAATGGATGGGTGGTGGTGGGGTGGCATAGGTGAGATACAGTCTGCTCATTATCTGATGAAGTTCATTGCATTACTGTTCAGCAGATGAGGTTAATGGAGGATAATGGAATGTTGCCAGAAGACATTTTTGTCATGTAAATTTATGATAATATATCTATTTGGATACATCACAGAGAGATCTCTAATCATGAGTTTTGAGGGTTTATATACACCATTACCCCTCAACAATAGCATAGAATACACATTCAGTTATTAAAAGTTTCAAGGTTACAAGGCATAACATACAAACTCAGCAAGTGTCATGTAGGTTAGAAAATTAGGAGATTATAACATCAGATTAATGAAAACAAAACATATTTTAAGCATTTCATGTCAAAATCACAATGGAGGCAGAAAATGAGAATATTAGTTGAACATATAGTTTTAGATAAGGTTCAAATCATTTCATAGTATTTTGTCATCTAAATGGTACAGTTGATTATATATGGTGGTATAATGTCAAGCAGATATCAGATTGTATAATTCCTTCTGTTTTATCAATGTGTGTGTGTGTGTGTGTGTGTGTGTGTGTGTGTGTGTGAATAGACTTCTTTTTTTCTGCAATCTTTCAGCCAATTTATCTCTTTTATCAATAATACATTGAAAAATTGAAGACCATCTTCAGAGCATGAATTTATAAATAATGTGTATGACTTTATATTGGAAGAAAACAAAGAAAATGTGTCCTTCACAATGAGCAATAAGAAGACTTGCAGGATTTTACTTTATTTTTTTCTTGGAAGATTAATAATTATATGGTTTTAAGTGAAAAGCAGCATGTGACTTGTACCTTTCATTTATGTAAGCTTTCTGTATGATGACTTGTGTTTTGTTGCTGGTGGTCTTTATTTCATACAAATTTATACAGGTTCTTTTACTTTCAGTTATCTCCATGCAAAGTATATTATACACAGAGATCTCAAGTCAAACAGTATCCTTTTTAAGTGAGCATGCTTTAGAAGCCATTTCTGCCTGTATATCAACCTTCTTTTCATTCACCTTTTTGTCTGTCAATCCATGACAAAATCCTACGTGTATCACTTGTTAGAGCTGTTTATTAATTGACTTTCAGCCATTGGACATTGTCATGACCAGTAGATGTGTACTTGTGAGTTGCTATGAAGTGTTAACTTTTTATAGATGTATGATATAAAGTAAATATACCAGATATACTTGCTTGCAAGTTGCAGCCAACATAGATCCTGATCTGCCATCACAAAATGTGCCAGCAGATCAGGATCTTTGTTGTTTGTTCAACTGATTACTAACAAACTGCAAAGATCCAGATTTGCCATCACATTATGTGACAGCATATCAAGGTTTATGCAATTTGCAATTGGACGTGACTTAAAAGCAAGTATATATAGGAAGTAAATCCTTCCGTTTGTTGCCATGTAAGGTTTTCTTCTAATGGAACCATTTCAGTTTGTTCTTGTCCAGATCACTTGAAGTGGCAAATTTTAAATAATTTGTACTTTTATTCTTTTTTCAGAAGAAGTTTTTAAGTTGCAAACAAATTGTTTTGTAGCATTTTTTATTCAGATATTCATTTAGAGGGCACAGTGGCTTAATGGTTAAGGTGTTGGACTCGCTACCAGAAGGGTGCAAGTTCCCACCTCAGATAACTCGGTAATGGCTACTGTGTTGTGTCATTGGACAATGTGCATTACACTAATTGCCATGGCACAATATAACCTTCAGGGTGTTCCTATGGTGCAAAAAACACAAAAAAACAACTCGGTTCTGAACAGCAAGACATGGGTATCAGTTTTAAGACATTGTCAGCCTCAGCAATATTAATGTGCTGTTGTATGGTTTTTCAGGGTCAGGTATCTTCTATATTGGCTGTTGTATTCAGCTGAAACTTGTGTAAAATATTACTGCATGCCAAAATTTTGGACCCATTTATATGAGTTGATGCTTTTGTACATGAAGAGAGCCATATCCTGTTCTGTAAAATACTAAAATATTGATATTTATTTTCATGGAAAATTAATTATATTTTAATTATCTGTATCGTACATGTGCATCCTTAAGATTGTATAGAAATGTATACTTTTCCTTATCTTGACCCTAGACATATTTTTAACTGATGGTTTAACAGTGAAAATAGGAGACTTTGGATTGGCCACAGTGAAAACTAGATGGAGTGGTTCACATCAATTTCAGCAACCTACTGGTTCAATATTGTGGATGGTAAGAAAAGATAATATTTTGGTTTTGCTAATTTATTAGCAGACATGGAGACAATGCTATCACTGTCATCACTGTTAAGATTGTTTTTCAGCTTGCAAGTTCATTATAATGGATTTGGAGAATAGATCTCTCCATTAAAATGAATTTAAGAATAGATTTCTCCTGACATTTTGTTTTTATGAACTCTGTCCACCCACCCCTCCCCACTGCTTGTGCTTTTAATTGCACATGTTAATCTGTCAAGTACATGTATTTCTCTGTAAGACAGCAAATCATTCAAATCATCCAAAGATTTTCAGGAGAGTATTTGTTAACATAATTTCTCAAGTCCACTAAATATTTTTTCCATTGTTGAGTAAGTGTGTTTTATGTTTACTGACCCTCTGAAAAATATCAAGCCATGGTTGCCTGTTCTATCAGTGGTGTAGATGTAGGCTTCAATATCAGTGCTTGCTATTTTTATCAAGTCTCTCTCATGTCATTCACAGGGTTTCACCTACTGCATAAGCTTACTCACCTGTCTTTAGTTAGTTTTAGATTACAACATATTCAACAATTAACATATAGCAAATTCATCTACTATAAGGTATTGATAATTCATATTTGGAGGGGGGGGTGGGGGCTTGTAGCTGCAATTTTTGTGAGCTCGTAAGTTTCTTTTGTCTCTAAATAATAATTATTTTTTGGATAATATTATGGATATAATATATGTTTACTTTGGTGTTAATCAGAGCAAGATATTTTCAATCTATTGACAGACGGAAATTGTTTTTTGAAAAGTGTCATGCCCCTGCCTCAGAACATTATGTTGGTCCCTAATATAACTGCTGTATACCATGGTACATATCTTGGTATGCTCAGAAGAAACACTGTATAAGATGTTTCATGGTAACCAGCTTTAAATGTAGTAATATAAAATATTTACAGTTCTTCAGTGTAGTACTGTGTCAGTTTAAAATCTTACTTTGTCATTTGTTATTCTTTTTTTAGTTTTAGATAGTCTTTTTTCAGTGCATTACAGTATTACAGCTTATAGATTTCACCAAGAATAGTACTATGAGATATCTGATGGTCACCAGCAATATATACTTTTGAGTCTTGAATATTACATATTTGTACTCTAATTAGAAAGGACTTGATCTCATGTTTATGCCATATTAGATTAGAAGTAACGGAAAAGCAATACTCTTCATTTATGAAATTTAACTAGGTTAGCATTCCATTTTATATGCCAGCCATCTGTCCATTTCAGATTTCATTTCCACACAAAAAACTGGTTGTCCACCATCTACAGTTGTCCAATTTAGTTGATGGCGTGTATTTGGATAAGGAATAATCCGAATCATTTGAGTCCATAGGTCACAGGTCAAGGTCGCTGACTAAGACAAGAAAAATTATTTCTTCACAATAACCTGACTTCTCCACAATCTACAGTTGTCAGACTTTGTGGATGGCTTGCACTTGGGATAAGGAAGAAGGTCTATCAATTTCAGGTCAGCTGGTCATTGATCGGAATCACTGACATAAAGAAGAAAAATGTTTAATACACAATTACTCAAATTCTTTACTATCTGCAATTACCAGATCTTGTTGATAGTTTGCATATATAATAAAGAAGAACCCTGTCAGTTTTGGGATCAAAAGGTCAAATGTTGCTGTGACAGAAGAAATATAAATTCTTTTTCTCTTTAATAACATTAGTTCTACCTGACATTTGTGCAGCAAACTGTCTGCATGACTTGCACTTGGGATAAGGAAGAAGTCTGTTGATTTTGAGGTTAACAAAACATCAGAGGTAAAGGTCCTTGTGAAATAAAGAAGACCCAGATTCCACACAATATTAATTCTCCATCACAGACCTAGATCAGATTTGATGATGGCTTGCACTTGGGTAAGAAGTAATCCATTAATTTTGTGGTCAGAAGGTTAAAGGTCAAGATCACTGACTGGTTTCCAATTTAAGCCATGTACTTTCATACAAAAATTTGTGTATGGTTGAAACTTTGGGAAGGAAAGAAACCTATTGATTTTGGGGTCATAGATTAACTTCACTATAACTAAAAGAATAAACATATTTGTATTAACTAGTTTTGGAGACCAGCAAAAGTCTGTCTACAGATTTTATGTATCTGATGACAAGGTACATGACATGTATCTCTCACCATTGACTTTGGCATTCTGTTTGATAGATTTTCACTATAACCACTTTCTCCAAATCAGTTTATGGATCATAGACTTGGATATGCCTGTTACTGGAGCTATTTTTGGCTAGTGAAATTATTCTTGTATAAATGAAATATCATTTGTTCCTGTTCATGTGTCAGCTGTCTGCTGTGCAGTGCCACAGTACCACACTCGATGTTTGCAATCAAAATATAGCATTCAGATATGCTACCAGAATTGTTGTACTGTTATCTTAAATCGACTACATTTCTTTGTACTGTCTTTATGGACAAGGATCACAACTGCCATTGAATGATGCAGAGTATAACCACAATGATGTATGTATTGGCCACTCACTTATGACTCTCTAGAGTAAGTCAATTAGGAAAATGATGATTTTTGCAGAAGAAAGTTAAAGATGGTGTACTTTGACCAAAGCTCCCAATCATTGAGACAGGGTTCCCACAGGTCCTGGAATCCTGGAAGAGTTTTGAATTTAAAAAAATAAATTTCAAGGGCCTTGAAATGTCACAGAATTTTTCAAAATCTTGCAAAACTTTTCAAAAGTCATGGAATTTTTGACAATAGAGTTTTAAAAAATTGATAACTGCTGATTTCATAGAGTGCCTAGCAACAATTAAAAAAACTTGTTTAGAGCATGACATAATTACAATTATAGATGGTTTAATTTCATAGATATTGTGGTCCGTGACTTTTGTGAGATGGCCCTGGAAACATTTTGGAAAAGTCATGGAATTTGTTTTTGTTAAGTCTGCAGTAACACTGTTGGGACTCATTGGTCAGTAATCTCGAGAGTCAAACCATGCGCAGTAAATACCCACATAAAGGACTATTAAACACAGAGTGAGCATGGTACTCTTTTCATAACCTTGATCACTTTGGCTGCAGCAGGGACAGATGTGTTTTACAAAAACCAATCTAATTATTTTGCTTCTTTGCAGTTAATATGAGACATAAGTTCACTGTGCAGTCACCATTTCTGTTATAGATCTGAAGATTTTGTTTCATTACATGTCTTTTTGTACTGCTTATGAAAGTATTTTACATTGATGGTACATCATATCACAGTTTGCGGCATTCGGCATTCTATTGAAATGGGCATTTTTATCCCCATGCCTCTAGTGTTGCAGATTTTGTGATATCCCCCAGGGGCCCCGAGTGGCCGAATGGTCTAAAGCGCTGTCCGTTACAGATCACTGCCACCTCACCTCTGTCTGCGTTGGTTCGAGTCTAAGATTTGGCGAATGTGGATATGTGAGAAAGCTTGCCAGTAGCTTCTCATGGGTCGGTGGTTCTTTCCGCGGATTTCCCGGTTTCTTCCTCCACCATTAATACTGGCCGCCATGTATAGCCTATCGTGTGCTGAACAGTGGCGTTAAGCCCCACAACAACAACAACAACAACATGATATCCTCCACCCATCTATCCATTATCACATATCCTAATCAATGGCATTTTCAAATAGTTTAAACCAAGCTTTATGTATGCAATCATTGCGCAAATATATTTTGCAGATTTTACATTAAGTTCCCTGAGTCATTGTCTGGGTGTTTGGGGCTTTGCTATAGGAATTGCTCTAGTTTAACATCCTTTCAGATCAATCATACTTTGATACATATTTAAAAAAATAGTATTGCATTAGCAACATACAGAAATAAAGTTGTTAATGGTGCCTGTCAAGGGATATAACTTGATGTCCTCACACAGCCTGATTAACAGGTGTCTTTTACCACATTTGGGGCCCTATTTTCAGCGACAATGCCTTGGTGTAATATATTGAATTTTTATTAAATTTCCTTTCCACTCTGTAACATTTGAGATGAAGGGATGAAACTTGCTTGAACTATAATTATTTCAAGGTGTTTTGAGTACCACATGGATGTGTATGCATGTATGGGAGGGCCCAATCTTCAAGGTCAGGTCACAGGTCAGTATTTAAGATTTGGGATACATTTTCCCGTAAGCTTAATAACTTAACATATTTGTTGCATGATAAGACAAAGGGGCTAGCCTAATTAATTTGCCAAAAACGTTGCGGGCGGACTTAGTATCAAAGTTTCAAAGTACTTATGTGCAATAAGTTTTTAAAAGAGAGGTTTTCTCATCAAGCATGGGCATATTATTGCATAAAGATGTCAGAGTAAGATAAGTAGTTTAGATAAATGGTATACTTAAAAATTGTCACTAGAAGAGTGTGAATAGTTAGATTTCATCAGGACCGCTCCAGTGGCCTAAGTGGTTAGAATGTCTGCCTCGGATGTGGGGGGTCACTGGTTCGAGACCCGGCCAATTCATACCAAAGTCTTCTAAAAATGGTACTAGCAGCTGCCTCACTTAGTGCTCAGCATTAAGAGGTTAGTGTTAGGACTGGTCGGCCTGGTGTCAGGATAATGTGACGGGGTGGGACATGATGCTACATGTCTGTGTTGTGATGCCCAAGTGTAGAAATTACTATAAACTGCCACAGTGCAGACATCTTAGCAGTATGACTGAAAAATTGTTAAAGCTATGTTAAAAATCTAAGTCACACACACACAGATTTCATGACTGTGACCTCTTAGACCTCACTTTGGTTGGTGGCAAACAAAAATTCACTAAATTCATTTGTCATTATTGTGTACTTTAAAATGTAGATCATGAATCCATTATTAATATCTCAAAAAGAACCTATTGCTTTTCATTATTTATTAAAACATAATTATTCATTCCTGATTGTTTCTTTATGTAGGCACCAGAGGTGATACGAATGAAAGAAGAAAACCCATACACATTCCAGTCAGATGTGTATGCCTTTGGAGTTGTGTTATTTGAACTTTTTTCAGGCCAGTTACCCTATTCCAGTATCAACAACAAAGATCAGGTATACATGTTCACATTTTAGTATCTAATAATTGTACAAGTTTGGCTTTATCAGATAGCAAGACAAGTGTATGACTTCTGAGAGTTGTAGCAGCAAAGATCGCTATTAGATTTTATGCCAAAGTTTTTTGGAATTCATATAACTTCTACATCATTTACCATATTCACCTTCAAAATTTGTATTATATACATATTATGAAACATAACTCATAGTACCTGTTATGATACATAACTGAAATTAATAATTTTCCTACAATCTGATATGGACAACTGCATCACCAGTCTGGATTTTCTGTCTCCCTATTACAACAGTCCACAACATTCTTGAGATGCTTTATGTTGTCAGATGGATGACCTTCATCTCATCCAGTTCTTGAGAATTTTTATATTATTTCTGTAGTAAAAACAAGTATTATATTGAAATAATTATGCATATATAGTAAGCTCTGCATATATGTTATGCATAAGTTTATGGTGAATTCTTCGACTTGGTCTTGACACTTTTATGGTCTGGTTATCTAGTTCTAATCTTCATGTTGGATTTAAGTCTATAGCATGCCTCACAATACTATTACATGCAGGAGGCAACATTTCCACTTTTGGGCTACTAACCTGGTAAGAATGGCATGGGGAAATGTGAATTGGTGGTTTTATAAAACAAAAATCAGTCTACTAATGTTAAATTTCACGTGCCCAACAATGAATGTCCAGGCCAGTTGAGTTAATGTTATTTTGCCTCCTAACACGTTGACTGTTTGAGAAAGTGGCCAATAGAAACTTTACAGATAATCTTTTCCATGCTCACCATGGCTATGTATTGAATATCAAGAACAGTTTAAAACTAATGTGATTCAGAGTTCACACAAGAAGATTTGGTTTGTAGGGATTTCAATCCCATGTTGCCATTGGCATGTGTCCATTCATTTATACCCCCACCCCACCCTCAACATTTGGTATTTTTAAATTATAGTCAAAAATTGAATGATCTTATTATAATTAATAGTGATGTCCTTTGGATATTAATCCACAGATAGTAGATACTACTTTTAAAAGGAAATCACCATGGTAAATCCACCAATAATCATTCAAATGTTGATATAAATTCTCTAGTGACATTAAAAGAAATAAAATTTGGAAGAAGAGTACCAAGATAATTTAGATCAATAGCAGTATCAATGGAGTTTTTTTCATCCATTCTTGTGTAAATTAGTATCACTGAGTCCTTCAAAGACCTGTGTTCTGAGTACTTTGATTATAGATGTAAATTTGCAATCAGTTCAGTGTTGTAATCAGCAAAGATTCTGCTTAGCCAGTTACATTCATAAATGTGATTTATATGCTTTTAAAAAAATGTGAAGTATTTATATAATATAACACAGCATACAGAAAAAAAAGAAAGAAAAGGAAATTGGGTGGTATGATGAAGCCTTGAGAAGGTGTAATGGAGCAATGAAGATACAATATCAATGTCAGACATGATGTGAAGATGGTGTGGGGATAATAATGGAGCTGCTAAAACTTTAGAGGTTCCACAACACAGCTTATTGGGCACTAGGGATAGATGGGTACCAGCCTGGCCTGGCTTTAAGCTAAAAATTGTGTCTTGTCAGGCCAGGTTCTCCTTCCTCTCTCTCTCTCTCTCTCTCTCTCTCCCCCCCCCCCTCCCCGGGCCCCTGTAATCATTTAAAAAAATGAAAAAACATTTCATGGTTGACAAAATTTTCCTACCTGTCCATCTCTGTTGGGCACACAACAGCTAATTCAGTTCCCATAGACAACAACATTTATGTTTTGCCAACTTGCTATACCTTTTGTTGTAAGATTGGGAAATCATGGTTATGTTTTATGAATGATCTTTCCAAGAAGAAACTTTCAAAATGATGAAAGTGAAACAAAAAACTCCCTTGTAGGTGCTGACTCTAAATCTAGCCCAGTGAACTTTATTACATCTACCTGTGCAGCAACAACAGAAAATGAAAATGGCTTTAGGTTCAAACCCACTAATGCACATAATTTACCCATATACATGCTTCTTCTTAAAATGTTTTTTCTTCCAGTAATTATTTTCAGCCAATCAATGACCTTCATTCTTTTAAATATGGTATTTAATATGCCACCATACATAGACTGGTTCCATAATTCATAAAATAATTAGTTTCCTGTGAACTAAAATCAGAGTTGATTTCATTATAATTATTCATAGTCAAAAGCATTTTCCCTTGAAACCTCCAGCAAAAGCATAGTAGTCTTGCAATTACTATTTTGAAGATACAAAAAATTCATTTCATTTTTGGGAGCCAGCTGAAATAATAGCATGTTCTGCTAAAGAATTACAGTTTCCCTCTAAAACTTTATAATACATCCAAAAGGAAGTATTTTAGTTCCTATACAAAGATGAAGTGCATATCTTGAGCTAAATGACACTGACAGTTGGAGGTAATCTGGGTTGTTATATTGGCTCAGAGTTGATATAAAATATTCCAAATATTTGCAATTCCCAAAACATTAATCAGTGTCATTGAATGTGCTTATATAAAGTCAATTATTTGATGTCGTTCCTGTAGAGGGTGATGTCTAGCAAATGTTTATATGAAATGTGTACATGTTCAGTGATTGATGAACAAAAGGGAAGCATATCTTGGAACCTACATTTTCTTCACAGACTTCAATTTTCACTATGTTTGAGAAACCAAGCACTCCCTTTCCATGTTATGAAATCCCAAGTTAATTATTTTATCAGTTATCAAAGGAAAGTGTTTACTCAACCATTTGCGTCATTGTACCCAAGACAAAGAGAGATACACTCATAATAAATATCAGTCAAACATTTGAGAAAATGGATGAAAATTATAGCATAAAGGAAACAAGGGTTATGAATAAATTGCCAAGTTACAGATGCAAGATAGGATACTTAACATATTGTGGTCATGCAGACTCATTTGGTTTTCTGGTTCATCCAGGCAGATGTACCCAATTTGACATAATAGGGAAACACGCTGTATATTTTTCATCCTTAGACTTTAATGATTGCATTAATATACTTCCACTTTTGAAAGTGAATGGTTGTTAATCAGACATATATATATGTATATATACTTGAATTTATGACATGATTTTGGGGACACTTTATTCCCAGCGCTGCTGAGTAAATGCATTAGATAGCATATTAATTTGCTAGCCCTGGATACCTCTGTTTAAAATTCAGTGTGCTATTAGTAAAAACATTTAAAACTTGCCCAACAGACAAATTCAGCCAAACTGGTTAATAAAGCAGGTGAAAAAGGGCTTGAGTATATTTTATCTGGGTCCTTTTCTACTGGGTGCATCTATTGCTATAGGATGCAGACAGCTAATTCAATTTCCATAGACTGCAATGCACATACTTGAACAAATTACCATACTTTCATAGTAAGATCAGCACATTATGCTTACATCTTAAGAATTATCACCAAAATCATCTTTTAGATCAGCAAATATTGGAGAAATTTTGGGGTGGGGGTAGAGAGGCAGACCCAATTCACCAATAGAGATCAAATTCATCAATGAATTAGCCATGTTCAGCAGGTTTCCTGTTTTGTGTGATTAACCAGTCAACATGCATGAAAGGAAAGCTTGAGCATATCAAATAACACCTTTCAAACACTATTTAAAAAGAAATGATGACTGAAAAAAAAAAATTAAGCGGAATCATCGGATGAAAATGGGCATTACAAAATGAGGAAATTAGATTGAAGGATATTGATAAGGATGTGAAGAACAGATTCAGATGGCCGGAGCATTGGATTTAGTTGAAGATGGGTGAAAACGAGTCCATGAAAGTGGTGGCTCAAGTAAAACGTGATTTAGTCTGACAGGCATCGTGTAGTTATTGTGTAAACCAAATTATGGCACCTCTGGTTCAGTAGTGCTTGAAGATCATGCCAGGTCAACCAGTCATGTGACACTTTTTAAACAGAAATGCTGCAACCATAGCACTGACAAGTTACTGAAACAGTTCAGTGATGAACC
The DNA here is from genome assembly GCA_016617855.1 of Megalonaias nervosa. Classification (NCBI taxonomy): domain Eukaryota; kingdom Metazoa; phylum Mollusca; class Bivalvia; order Unionida; family Unionidae; genus Megalonaias; species Megalonaias nervosa. Next base: position 159,837 of record JAECUM010002178.1, read on the forward strand.
TGAAGTACTTGGGCAACCCAGTGCCAGCATTTCCAAAACTTACATTTTGTAAAAAATGTCATCGCTACCATGCATGAACTCTTGACAGATAAAGAAAACTATGAAATTACTGTTTGCTTTTTTTCCTCCTTTTCTTTTTATTAATATCTTGTTCACAGCCCTTTATGAATGATCTGTTAAAGAGGAAACATTTAAAACAATGGAAATGATATGCAGTGTGCTTAGTTTTTGAAACAATCCCCTTGTAGGTGCCAACTATAAATATCTAGCCTGGTGACATCTCCACATTTACATTCAGTAGTATGCAGATGAAAATGGCTTTAGGATCAAGCCTTCTAATGCATGCATTTTACCCATCCACAGATTTCTTTTTTAAAATAACTTTAATTTTTGTTCTGGTATCTGTATTCAGCCAGACAGAGACCTTCGTTCTTTTAAAACATGGTTTTTAATATACCAGCACACTGGTTCCATTGGTCAAAAAATAATTAGCTGCTTGTCGCCTAAATAATGGTATGTTGAGAATACGGGGGATAATATTTATGCCCTTTCAGTATTCTGGTAAAGGGCATTTAGTGTTAACATATCTGCTTATCCCATTTGTTGTGAATTTAAATAAAACCACATTTGGTATAAAGCTTAATATGAAGAATATCTGAGGTCAAGTTAGATGTTTCCTGTCAGAACTGTTACTCCACAATTTCACACAGACGTTTGCCCATACATCTTAAACAGACATGTTTAAAATATTGTTTTCTTTTATCATATTTGCATTGGTAAATTGGCTTATTATACATTTAAATTTTTTTGGTCTATTTTGCAGATTTTATTTATGGTAGGAAAGGGCTACCTAAGACCTGATATCAACAAGGTTAGATCTGACACACCGAAAGCCCTTAAAAGGCTTATACAGGACTGCTGCAAATTTGATAGAGACTCTCGTCCACTTTTCCCACAGGTTAGAATGCAACAGCTATTGTTTTGGACATATCACACATTTAACATGTCTTTGGCATATTTACAAAATCAGCATGATAAATAGGGAATGGCAAAACTATATATTCAGTAATGATGATGATAATGTACATGTATTGATTGGCTGAGAAAAGTTGGCAATAGGTTTATGTTAATATGACTATAAATACAAGATAATATGACCCTTACAGATAATATGATTGGTTATATTTCCTGAAGCCCTTAGTAGATTTTGTTTTTTATTATAAAGCAGAGACAATTCATTCAGCAGCATATGCCCAAGCCCCTTTGATTTGGGGGATAAAGGCCAAAGTCATTGAAAATTTGCATGAATGTTTTGTTTTTTATTTGCTTATATTTTCTAAACCCCTTTTAAGGGATCTCTTTATATTTGGAATGATGCATTATAAAGTTAAGACATTTTATTCTGCAACATTCTTGCTCACTCTTTGGACCTTTTGTTGATTTCACATTTTATAGCAGTTGTTTGATAATGCGTGTGACATGTTCTGAACATTGTTTTATTCTAAGAAACAAATAGGAATTATCATTTAATGTAGATGGAAGACTTGAGATACATCATTGATCCATTTTAGGATGAAATTTTATTATGTGAGATTCATTCTTTTGGTTATCAAGAATTTCCCGGTTTATATGTAAGATGGATTTTAGCCGGTTGTATTGTAATTGCAGATTTATATTATGCAAGTTATACTAATTGTGATGATAATATACTAATTGTGATGATATTAACATTAATAATAAAAATAAATAATAGGATGATTAGTAGGATGTTTATAAAATTAAAGCAAAAGGAAGCTCAGATTCCATGCACTAGATTGTGAAGTCACCTTGGTAATGTGAGTTGCTAAGTATTGCTAAGTATTCAAATGCTGGTGATTTTCATGATAGGGAGTTCTCAGAAAGCATTATGTCAGCTTGCATTTGATTTATTTGTTCATTATATTGCCAGATAAGTAAGATTCAAAGGACACTGTGTCTAGTTCACAGATTTGTTAGGGTCAGACAGCATTAAAGATGTTGCCGGCTGAGCCTAATTACGATGTCGCAAGGTTCTTTATACACGTTTTCTTTGTTAGACCGGCAACAGAGGTGTTGTCAGCTAAGCTTTTTTGGTCATTGTGTTTTCCAACTTTTTTAAACTCATTATAGTCATGAAAACCAAGACATAAGAGGAGTGAGGGCTTATCTTCTGGACTTGTCAAAAAACGTTATAACTGATCGATTTTCCCTGGTCTGTACTAAAGACATCTCATTTGTTCCTAACACCACATGGTTTGTCCCATGGTTTATCAAAACGTGATGCCCTTTGGAAAAATAAAATGTGACACCTTTTACAGAACTGAAACTAAAGATACTTGCAACAATAACTAACTTGTATTTTCATCATTGAAGACTTTCTAAGAACCTGATTAAATAGGACTTCACCATCTGACTTTACCAGAAATGCCTGTAATAAGCTGTTACGTGTTAGCAGTAATTATTTCGAGAGGTAAAAGGTAATTAGTGTAGGATTATATTAACACTAAAGCAGCAGTAAATCTGGAACTGAAAATTACACATTTTCTATTACATTTAATAATTAGATTTATTATGTACTTGAATGTGGAATATAGAGACTTATTGGAAAAATAATTTTCAGATTTTTTTTCTTTCTGTATTTTCACGTGTAAAATATATCATTATATTTTCACATGTGAAAATATAACATTTCCTATTATGCCATGCGATACTTGATTGTGTATGCCTGCACAAGTTGTACCCACAACAACAAAAATGAGTACTTTGTGAGCTAGAATAAATAAATAGAACTGTCTTATATTTCGACATGGAAAATAATCCTTGATAAAGAAATTTGACCAGATGCTATATGTGTCTCCCTGAAGTTATTTCCCCTTCCTTGACAACGACGACAAATCCACTGTGATGCATTACTGATTTGGAATTTCATGGGTGTTTTTTCAGATCAGGTCAAATAGTTTACAAAATCACAAAAATGTAATTTACTGCGACAGATTAGGTCAGCCCAATCCTACTGCTAAAGTCACGTATATTTATATGATCAGGCTATAAAAGTGAGGTGAATTTATGAAAAGCGGGTGGGGCATGGGTGAGCTTGCTCTGCAGAAGAGCGAGTTTAATCTTCAAAACTTTGATTCTGGAGCAAGTATGGCATAAAAAGAAATTTTTTTTTTTACTATTCCAATACCAAACATATTTAATCTTGTGGTACCAAAAACTTTATATTTTAACTCATGGCTTCGCATTCATTAACATATAGTTTTGGTACCACACAATGAAGTATATCCAGTATTTACATAGGAAAAAAAATATCCTGTATATATCAGTGGAGTGTGCATGTGTGTGTGTGCATCAACAATTGCTATCAAAATTTCTTTTAAAATTTGTAACAGCGACACTGATGCACCATCTAAATCAAATCTAACTGCAATTGCCAAAAATTGAGAAAAAATTTAATACAGTAGAACCCATCTTGAAAGACCACCCCTTCTGCCAAAACATTATGATCTCTCAAGACAGGTGGTCTCCCATAACAGGTTGTAAGACTATATAATCCATAAATCTGTATATTGAGAATAAGGTCTCTCAAGACAGGTGGTCTCACATAACAGTGGTCTTTCAAGACAGGTTTTACTGTAACACTTCTCAAAAGCCACAAAACAGACTTTTATAAAATTTGAAAGAAAGCATCCTGGCTGGAAGATCCTTTAAAAGTTTTACCAATGGTGTCAATCAGTCATCAATATAAATAGAAAAACCTTTGAACAACTTATTCAGAATCGGGCTCGGCCACTGTAGATACGTGAGGAAGCTTGCCAGTAGTTTCTCATGGGTCGGTGGTTCTTTCCTGGGTTTTTCCGGGTTCTTCCTCCACCATTTATACTGGCCGCATGTATAGCCTATCTTGTGCTGAAAAATGGCATTAAACCCTACAACAACAACAACTTATTCAGAAAAGAACACTGAATGATTTCTTCAGAATATGACACAGAATGTACTTTGTCCAGCCTGTTAATGTTGAACAAATGATGATGATGTTTAATCAAATATGGATGAGAATTAGAAAAAAGAGAAAACTTGAAATTATTGTTTTGATAAAATATGCACTCAACAGAATTGGAAGAATTTTTTTTATTAAGTGTCCTACTGGCCCTGATTTATTGGGCAGCTGATTTTGCATTTGACTGTTAGATGTCAGACAGGTAAGCAAACTCTGTGGTTTTTATCTGCTTTGCTTTCTTTCTCATTAATGTCTTCTTGTCCCTAGTTGGGGCCAAACTGGTAAATAGAATTCTTGCATATTGTAGTACTGACCTAAACTTTACTTTTGAAGACAAACAATTGCTTTGAGGACATTTTGATACTTCATAACCAGTGCATTATATATTCATTGTAGACAGATTTATTTTTATTTCTGAATGATATCGTTTCTCTTTGCAGACTTTAGCTTTAATAGAGTCACTAGTTAGTTCCTTACCAAAGATTCATAGGAGTGCGTCAGAACCGACACTCAATAGGACTCAGTCTGATGACTACGATTTAGCTTACATGTGCGCATCTCCAAAAACACCCATCAACAGTCAGTACAACCATCATTTCTTTGCCAACTACTGAAAAGAATGGTAGGAGAGCAGTTTGGTTTCTTTGGGATTCAGCTTGTTCTCTTGATGCACAGGGTCAGTTAGACACCCCATATTCATGTATCATGCAAGTAATTCTTCCATATTGGGGATGGATCATTGTACAGACCCATAAAGCCATTGAAGAGAGTTGGAAATCATTGTTGTGCTTGGTTAGGGAAAAGCAGGTTTGAAAATGTGGACACAGTCAACCTGGCTGATGTAACCATAGCAGGCTTACTTACATTGTATGTAGGATGGATGAGCATTACTCAGTAAGGCAGAATGATGATGATGTATGGTTCTTGTAATCCAGAGTCTGTGATCATATTTCTTCATCATGTTGCCCGTACAAACATTTGTCACACATTTTCAGTATACGGGTTTTGCTTGTGTTAGTTGGGTGTCATCTCTACATCTGTTGCCAATATGCTAAATGATGGTCTTGATGAGATAAGAGCAGAAATTTTTTAAGTATTTTCTTCCTCATTCTATTCGGGATAGCTGGAATCGAGGAAAAGATCAGAAGCTGTTGTAAATTGTACAGAGGCAGAAGTGTCTGTAAAGTTGGATACTTTTGCAGGAAGACTGGCTGCTACAAGAAGGCATTAGTAGACGGTAAGGGAATAATTGGAAGGAATAATTGGACAGAACCAGTGAGATGAAAGAACAATTAAGGACAAAAGGCATTGTCTTTTCTGTGCAGGAAAGACCCAGAGTCTAAGGATCAGGGCAGTAGAAGACACAAGTGCAATTCCAGGGCAGTAAATGACACCAAAGAGGGTTTTGTCATAGACCCAGGGCAAAAACTCCAGTGATAGGCTAATGTCTGGAGAGAGAGCAAGACATACTTTTAGTGTCCATACATGAATGTAATGAGGCACATGATGAAGAAGATGAAGTTTTCAGCCAGTTATTTCCATGGTGTTTCAGATGTTTTTAATGTGTTTTCAGATGGTTTTAATATGTTTTTAGATGGTTTTAATGTGTTTGATCTTTGTGTTGCAGATGGTTTGAATGTGTTGAGTATTCATAAATAAGTGGAATCTTATTATTGTACTGTTAATGTAAAGATTGTGACTGTTGTGTGCTGATATGAATTCCAATTTCAAATGAAGGATTAGATCATCAATTTTTATATTAGAGCTGTTTGAACACAGCCAATTAGGTGATTACCATCTGTGGTGTTTGGGATATGTTGTGAATTTCTATGAGGCAGGAAATGTATGTTTGAACCTGTTTAACATAATTCAGATATTTTGTGGATTTGTTATAAATAATTATAGCATTGTCAGGAATGGCATGTCATCACAACATGCAGCATCTCAGCATTACAGGGTCTATTCTTGGACATGCGATTGCAGAATTCATGTAAACTTTTCAAAAAATGTACATAAATCAGCAGAATGTGCAAAAAAATTAAACATCAGATTTGAAAGCCCAGCCCTATTTACTTTGTTAAATTTCCCTATATTTAACAAAGAAAATGAGAATTTTTCCTCACAAATTTTTTATTTCTAGAATAGATCCTGAATTAAACATTAGTGTCCTAAAGCACATTTTGGTGATATTTTACTGATCTTTATCATTTTTCTTTTCCTTTATGTTACCTGAATATAGCAAGACCTGTATCATTTTTCAGGTGATGATGGCAGCAATGTTAATGTTAACATGCGTATAGTGTGTAGCCTTGTCATTATCAAATGGGTACCAGCTGAATTACTCTGTACATTTCTAGCTATGCCATTATTTTTATTTTTATTTTATTTTAAAGATCATTTTTGTAGTTGCACAGTGTTTAGCCTTCTACTTTTCAGCTTCAGTGTGATATTATGAAAGATAATGAAACAGCTGATTGTGTATTTTTTACTGGACAAAAAAATGTGATTTTGTCTTTTAAAAAACGAGGCATACTTAAAAGTTTGGTGAATAATGCTTAAGCAATTTCTTATTTGGAGAACTGTCATAATACAGAAGGTCATAAATTTGTACAGGATTTTCTGAGACTGTTACATCATAAAAATTAATCCATTACTTCAAATTCCAGTGATATGGTACTTCGAGGTACAGTGTTTGATGGAATCCCCATTTTAAAAATCTAGTTTTAAGGGATATAAATCAGGCAGTGTTGCCACTGTATTTTTTGGGACCACAGTAGTGATAAAGAAGAAAATTTCAGTGGGTGTCCATTTCTGAAAATCATAGAGAAATATTCCTTTAGGTTCCACAATTTATCAGACCTACAGAGAAATTTGGATTGTCTCTTAGACTTAGAAGAAAAATAGCTTTGTTTCCAGTTTCCCAACCAACCCTATTTTTTGCCTTCTCACATTAGAAATTTTTCAGATCCAGAGAAAATAAATTAGCAAAAAAAGTAATTCTGGATTTTCTGTATGTTGTGACCAGTCTGGATTTCATTTTGTTTGTAAGTAACAGTATTAGATCTTAAGACATCACACTACTTAAGATGCTTACAATTTCTCCTAATATTTCTAAGTGCCTATGGAATGTAGACAAGAAATTGTGATTCAGTAATGGCTACCTCTTCACACTGTTCACTAATTGTGGTCAGCTTCAAATTTGCAGTAAGATGTATTAGACAAGAGTAGCTAGGTAATTATATAGAGAGCACATACCTGTCATATAACATATTATTGAGTAGTATTAACAAAGTCTTTTCTCGAGGGTATAAAATTTGGTCATGCAACCTGGTTCATTTTTTGGGCAAATAGATTGTTAAGGGGGGCGGGGGAGAGTTTTGTGATAAAAATTTTATTCTGATTAACCAACCCCCGGTTTTGTAGAGCTACTAGCCATTGACCAGGAGAGTTTATGGGATTGTCTTCTGTTAGTACAAGCGTGTTATTGCTACTCCTAAACTGCTTGAAAGATTGCCTTGAAACTCGACACATATATTCATCACATGGTCTGGTTGGTCATAAATGAAAACTTTCCCTGTCACTGTCCATCTTGAAAATCTTGTTTTTGCTGCTCCACCTGAATGGATGGTTATATTAGCATGGGACTTCAAGGTTTTGGACATCAGTGTGGACAGCTGAGAAGCACTTGCTCGGGATTGAAGTACCTAGAGGAATGAACTCAACCAAAGACTTAAGTGAGAGACAACATTTGCAGCTAAGCAGAAGAAGAAGGATCCTGTAAAAGAACAAGATAAGCAGAAGAAGAAGGATCCTGCAAAAGAACAAGATAAAACAAATGTGGGGAAACCCAAGAGACTTGCTTCAAGTGTAACAGATGCAACAGAGATTGTCATTCCTGGGTCAGTCTCTTCAGCTGCAACAGATGCTATTCGTCAACTGACTGGCTACTTCAGAGCACAAATCCATAATCTTCTGAGATTAAAGGATGCCATTATGGTATGATCAACATGGGGTTTTCACTGAAAGGCTCCATAAGATGTCTAGTTGGTCCTAAATGAATATGGTGTTTTCTAATGTCCAGTATGGCCACTGTGACTGCCATCTTGAAAATCATGTTATTGCTTCTCCTCCTGGACATATTTTGACATTTTGGTTTTACCCGAAGATGTTTTTTGGTTTCTGGTTGTTCCTAAATGAAAATGGATCTGATCTGATATCTTCTATGACTGCCAAAATGGCCATCTTAAACTACATATTCCTACACCTTTTACGTGAAAAGTAATATTATGATGTGGTTTTTGTCAGAAGACTTCTTATGATGTTTGATTGGTTTTAATTGAAAATGGTGATGCTTTCACATCCAATGTGGACACCAGAGTTAAAATATTGAAAGTCTTGTTATGCAGAACATGGCATTCATTAATCCATCATGTTTTGTAATTTTAGCATCATTTAAGCATGTCAGTAACTAGAAAAATCTGAGGGCTTTTAGAATTCACTATATGGTCATGTACTGCAATTAAAGGAGCAAAATCAGCATTGAAAGTGAAAGTAGAGTTTATATGAAGATGGTGGTTGTTAGCAACACTTTCAAATCTGTATTAAAGTGGCACTAATTATTTTTATTGGCATTGTGAAATGTATTTAATGTTATATTGACAGATCTGTTACTGTAAATGGCCTAAATAATGTTCCAAAAGAGTTCTTTTAATATTGGCTTTAATGATTTCATATGAGTGTTTGTATGTTTGTTAAATTGGAGTATGCATTTTACTGACCATGGAAAAGTAAATGCTCATAGTGTTAAAACTGCTACTGTGTTGTCAAATGGATTTTATTGCAGGGTTGTATGGGGACTAACATCTGGACAGACTTTCAGTCATGTATAATTTTAGCAATTTGTCTGTAATGTTTCTCATGGATTTTTAAATAGTTTTTTATTTTGTTTCTAAAGGCAGTTTAATTCATTATTTTTAAAAAAAAAAGTGATATACTGTTTACAAATTATGATACAGAGGAGTCGCGTATGACCAGTCAAGGGTGCTTACCCTTGTTTGGTTGTATCAACTTCACTACTACCAGAGGCAAACAAATTTACATTAAGAGTGCCTTACTGCTTGAGGGTGAATTGAAAGCATACTGTTTTCTTAATTGGAGACAAGAATGATGTGAAATTGATAAAACTCATAGTTATGGAGCCAGTTCTAGCTTCTTCACTTCAGGATGTTTGAAATAATATCTTTCTTGATCCAGTAGCTTTTACCATTCATGATGCCACTTGAAACTGGTAATAACAAAGTTTTGGGAAAAATGTTATTTTCCCATATACAAAAAACATCAAAGTGTACAACCATAAATCCAGATCTGCAGTCATGTAATGCATTGACAGATCAAGCCTGGAAGTCATAAAATGCTTGCGTTTGAGCTGGATATTTTTCAGCCTGTCACAAAAAATTTTACTTTTGAAAGCTTGTTTCTGATAGGCTGTATTACTTTTAAAAGCCTGTTTCTGATAGGCTGATGGTGAAAAGTCAGCCTTGGACTCTAGCTCAGAGTTATATGATGTCCAATTCAGGTCGTGTGCTGTTTCCTCAAAATCAAAAGTAAATTGGACACAGACACAGAGACTCCTTTTATTATTTGCAGTGACATGTGTTAATGCTGTTTGTGTATAGAGCAAATTAAGTAAGTTATATAAAAAAAGATAAAATTGCAAATTACATGCTTATTAGGATTGAAGAAAGGTAAAATTACTTATATTATTGGAAAACCCAATCTGAATAAAATCATATCTCCACTGTCCTTTGGGAAGATCTTACAGCGACTGCTTAGGGTTTATGTTCTGGTGACCTTTTAATTGGCCAATGGAAATGGAGCTTTCAAAATCGGAAAGTGAATCAAATCATTCGGCTCATGTTGATGCTCTTCACCCACAACGTTCAGTCTCCCAAATGCTAAGATATAAGACTTTGTCTGATTGGCTGATAAAATTAGTGACCATAGTAATAACATAGGTCACCAGAACATGACCCTCTAAGTGGTTGCAGTCATATCTTCATGTACACAGTGGAGATCTGATTTTAATCAGATTGTGGGAAACCAGATTTGAGTTGTAATCTAAGGCATTATGATGAGGGAGAGTATATCAGAAAATGGGAAACTGACCTACTTCATCATGATCTTAAAACTGACATGGAGAGTTATTGCCACTACTTACATTGGGTGAAAGATCAATCTTTTACAGCCAGTGCCATAGAAATAGGTTTACTATAATTGGGAAAAAAGTAAAGATCTCTTAATTTTTAATTTGACTGCAGTTTTCATGGTCCATGGTAAAGTTTTGGTTTTATTTTCAGAGAAGTTGCAAATTGCGTACACTGTCACAAAGTAATGTTAATTATATAATACTTAAATTATTATCATCTTTGTAATTTAATGAATTCAATTTCCTACATAATTATTACTTTTTGTCACTTTATAATTCATTTGCAGGATGCAGAAGTGAAGATAATGCTTTTATGCACCAAATATAGGGTATGTTTCATAGACAAGCTGGCTTCACAGATATATGTTCTCACATGCATACAGATTTGCAATTTTTGTTGTAAACACATGCGTGATTTGTATGGCACAGTGGCAGAAAGCATCTTTGATGCCTTTAGGTATGAGATAAATGATGCTGAAGTGCCATCTAATATGGATGAAGATACAAAACTAGTGTAACATTGAAACTGTTGTTTTGATAACATGCGATCAACAAAACTGGAAGAAATTTATACTGAAAGTATTCTATTGACTCTGATTTATTGGTCTGCCCTTCCATTTGGGTTTGAGGCACACACCGTCTATGTAAGCAATCTCTGTACTGCTCATTTTCCCCATACATCAGTCTATGTAAATTTTCTGTTATCTGTATTTTCCAACTTGATAATTATGCTGTTGAAAGTGTCCAATCATGCAATTTATGGTTTTTATTTATATGTACAGTGAATAGAAATTTTTAAATGTACATACTGTGGGTAAGTGCTACCTCAAAGGGAGGTAACTCAATATTTCTTAAAGGAGCTCTTATTTATGTTCATTTTTATATATGTGCGTATGTTTGAATGTTTGTCTGTAAAAATATTTGCTATTTAAATCATAGGTCTTTCAATATGTGTCAATTCCATTAAAGATTGGTAATATGTTTAAGAATTCAATATCTAGATGCTAAGTGCTTTTTGTGATAATGTGTGTTCATTATTGTTGTTCATTACTGTTGATATAATGTCTGTCTGAAAAAGTGGATAGAGAATTTTTTTTAATAAACCTGTCAAACAGGAGATGTACAACACTGAGAAATGAATGTTATATGTACATGCATTTCATATACACTTCTACTGCTGTTATCATTTCACAGAGATCCCTTTTCTATTGTAATTGCACATGAAACTATATTAAAGATAGCAATTTGATTTAATTGATTTATACCATTTACTTATATGCTCATGTTGTGGTGCTTTTACCAATCAATTTTCAAGAATATTAAAACTAAATAGTATTTTTCATACATATCCATTGCTGGGCATTGCTTAATTTACAGATTATTTTAGAATCATAGGTACGATATAGAAGAACTTGTTAACAGGTCATGTAGGCTTGTTGTACTATTTCATCTTCAGGTATTATTGTATGGAATTTGATTACACATTGATTTAAATAGTGATTATTCAGTTTTATTTCACTTGTCATTAATTATTCCTAGCAAGATCATTATATAACTGCCCGAGGAAATACATGTAACAAACTGTGTGTATTTTTTAGATGAGGCCAATCAAGAGATGGTGTAATCCAGTGTAAACAGATTGAATATCATGCTATAATGTCACAATGAAACTGTCACATTATTGGACAAAATTTCTATTACCCTGTATGGTTAACAATTAGATCCAGCATCCACTTTTCTTGACCCAGTTTTAGTAACCAGCTACCATTGTAAAAGTCTATAGCAATCTGTAATTTTTGTCAGGAAGTTTTGTCAGCTTACATGCAGATCGCTCAACAGTCAGGAATGAATGGATTTTGGTAAAAACATTACAAGTATTAAATGTTAGAACAGTATTTAATATCAATAAATGTGCCACTTTGATATTCACTTTAAGCTGGTAAAGTTGATACTTAAATTATTTAAGAAAGTATGATTTGATGCTATAAATGCAGATTTGTCCTTAAACTGAAGAGTTTTCCTACATTTCACTGATATTTGGCTGAAGTTGTATTTCGCTGATTTTTCTTATGTTGTTATTAGTCACACTTTTGGGACAAACAAATATTGGTGTGTTCTTTTAACGTATTTCTAGCCCAGCATTATAAAGAATTTATTTTAAGATGTTGTAAAAGAAAATATTTACTGGAACTGCACTAAGAAAATAGTTCTGGGCATTGTTCCAAAAATGGAGTAAAGAATGAACTAGTAAAACTGTTCTTTTTATTATATTTTAATTCTTATACAAGTTTTGGCAAAGGATATATTATTAATTTTATTATTGTTGTTGTTGTTATTATTATTGGATATGAGGATGACCAGGATGAGTGTGTGGTAAACGACATCAGCAGGAATGTGAAACTTTGTGCAGAATTCTGTTAATAGAATTGAGATGTCAATAGATAATTGCTTGTCCATTAATGGAAGTGACCTGCTGTTTTACTTTGGTATATCTTCACCAGTCACATGGTATTTCTTAACATGCTTATTCTTTTTCCATCCTTATTTTGGTGCCTCAACATGGAATGTGATACCTGGCGTATTATCCTGTAGTTTGCTGGTATGGTTATCACTTTATAATGGTCTGCTTTTTAAAAGCAGCATGATAAATGTTTTGTGAAAGAATGTGTTGACTCCATGTTGTTTATGTAATAACTGTTCATATGAGTTTTCTTTTCTTTTCTTTTTGTTTCTTTTTTTTAAAGTTTTTTTTTCACAAGACATTGCATAACGCGAAAATATTTTACAGATTAATTTGAATCATTAAATCCTTGTGTTATGGGATTGTTGTTATGCTCTGCTACGACAGTTGAAAGTCATTGATCATTAACCTTGGCATGTCATTCATCTGTCCATCCTTGGTGATGTCTTGCATTTAGGTCATTATCAGACACTGTGATGGGGCATCCATGTTTGGTGGACACAGTTCTAACTGATACAGATGTATGTTATAAAAGGCCACTGCATAACAGTTTCAGTTTGAGATTGATGCAGCAGCTATTCTCCACTTTAATAGCAGATAATGCCTTTATCCATATAAATGGCCATTTGTCCATCCACCCATCCAGTAACAGCACCTAAAATTATTGCAACACAATTCCATTGGACAGCTATACAAACACAGATGAAAATCTTGCTTTCATAATCTTGTTTAAACAATATGGTAAGATCTGCATTTAGGCTGGCTATATACAACTTTTAGTTATTTCCCATTGTTATTGACTTTCTGCCTTCCATATCCAGTTGTCCCAATTAATCAACAATTTTTATATTAACAGTGACATTTTGGACATATTTTTTCTACGTCCACTGAGACACACTTATCCTGGAATTATTATTGACCAGGGACTAACATTTCTTCAATGATGCAGCTCTTGTCAGTGTGTACGTCTCCTACAGCAGTGTTATGTCCTCGATGTGCATACTGTATCCAGTTCATGAATGGAATAATTCAGCCATTAACTGTTTTAACATTGCCATATAGTCACTACTGAGATCCAGCAGCTCATCTCTATTACTCATACTTTCAGTACTGCAGGCAGCAATAAAAGCGTGAGTAAAAACAATTTTGGTTGTGCAGAATGTAGTGTTATGCCCTTTTTGGAGTCGAGGCTTTGCACAAAATTTTTAACATTGAGTTGACTCCACCGCTGATGAAGGCAATGGATGATATCACAACTGCTGCATCCAGGAGTTTTCTCCAGAAAAGACCAGACAAAAATTGAGGGATCTGAGAAGAGTCTTATGCATGGCATCCATGATCTCACAGTTTCTTTTCAAATCGCCTGGGGTCATATGATGCCCTAGGATTATTTTGTGTCACAAAGGCTTTTATTTAAAATGTTTAAAGTCGAAGAGTGTGTGTATACATATATATATATATATATATATATATATATCCTTTTATGGTGAGAGGGTTGTACTATTAGTATCAGTGTATTCTTAGATATGTTTTTATCTTCGTTCATAGGAAATTCTCAAAATTGGATTGACTTGTTACTTGAGCATATTATTCCAAAAAAATCCTATCACTAACAAGTAATATGGAAAACAGTATGGGACCCACACTGTAAGAAATTCTTCATTGGATATGGATTTAGTTGTTTTCAAGAGACGAGACATACCGTATATATTAGCTTGTAAGATGAGTCCATCTGAAAACTGCGCAGACCAAGATCTGCCATTGCATGATGTGCTGGCATATCAGGGTCTGTGCATTTTGTTCGGAGTAATCAGTAGAACAAACATCATAGACCCTGATCTGCAGGTGCATTATACTACAGCAGATCATGAGTTCTGTTGTTTGCAGTTTGACTCTACTTACAAGTGAGTAGAGACAATATTCGCTTTTGCTCACAATAGCATCTGTAGCACTTTGACTATTTTCAAATATGACTGGCCATGGTACAGCTGCAGGTTGCAGTTAGGTGGTCTAAATGCATGCATTAGGAGACTTTAAGCTCAGATCACTGCTGTTAGGTGGTCAGTCCATCTGGATATAAAGGTCGGTCCAGACAACACTATTAACTGAGAGCCGGCAAGTTTTGTTCCAATTATTGATTATGATCGATCATCAGTTGGTTGAGCAGACCAATAAGATAATCAATTGTGAAACTACATAATCAGTTGTGTGTAAAGGGAGACTACTTCATTTTAGTTGCATGCAAAACACAAAGGTTAGTAAAACTCGTATGTAAATCGTAAGCTAAATAGGGCTTCCAATCCACTAAAGTTGATCTGAATTATTTATTCCCTTCACAACTTACAAATATAAAACCATACCACATTCCATAGGTGCAGACTTTCATAATTAGGAACATAATGTCATGATTACATGATTAAGCTGTTAAAACACATTGTGATGATTTCTTTCAGTTTAAATGTAAAATCCTTTGCAGTATTTGTAAATAATGACAAACATGAAAACCACATCCCTCTGTACTTTAAATTATAGACACATCACATACAAATGAAAGGATTTTGGGGTATTTCAACAGTATTTCAGTTACATAAGATTGATCAGCCATAAAAGGTTGCTTTCATTTTACAAAGTTGTATAACAAACCTAACACAACACAATAGAAAAAAAATGTAATATTTTTATCAGGTTGAAGTATACATATTAAGAGATTACTCCTGTATATTTATTAACATTTTGAACTCTTGAGCAAAGATAAAACTGTATAGCAAACACAAAATAAAATTTGCTCTTAGTAAAGGATTATAATTGATTATCAGTTAAGCGGAGCAAGTTCTCGATTATGAAATTCTGACCGATTCCCATCACTAGAGCAAGCTAAAATTCGAAATTTCAATGGATTAGACAGTCTACTAGCTATATCTAACTAACAAACTCCATCATGTCAGAAAACAGGAACAGCTTTTAGTTTAACACGATTCATTACTTCGTGAATACAAACAAAAAGAGCACATGCATCTTACTAGCTGAACCGAGCTGTTGTAAGTGTTTTCAGTTATGTCTGCACATGGCTATTTTTATTTTCACGTCATTCAGTGTAGATACACTGTTACATGGCTATATTCACTTCATTCAGTTTAGATGCTCGGCTGTATTCATTTCATTCAGTGTAGATGCTACTTGTTACATGGCTACATTCACTTCATTCAGTGCAGATGCCCTGGCTATATTCATTTCATCAGTGCAGATGCCCTGGCTATTTTCATTTCGTCAGTGTAGATGCCCTGGCTATATTCATTTCATCAGGGCAGATGCCCTGGCTATATTCATTTCATCAGTGCAGATGCCCTGGCTATATTCATTTCATCAGTGGAGATGCCCTGGCTATATTCATTTCATCAGTGTAGATGCCCTGGCTATATTCATTTCATCAGTGCAGATGCCCTGGCTATATTCATTTCATCAGTGTAGATGCCCTGGCTATATTCATTTCATACAGTGACCTCTCTGGTGGCCTAGTGGTTAGAGCATCCACCTTGGGTGCTGGAGGTTGTGGGTTCAAACTCTGGCAAGACTTATAAAAATGGTACCAACAGCTGCCTCGTTAGCATTAAGAGGTTAGTGCTAGGACTGGTTGGCCTGGAAAATGTGACTGGGTGGGACATGATGATACATGTCTGTGGCATGATGCCCCAGTGCTAGACATCACTATAACCTGCAGACGTCATAGTGATCTGACTGAAAAATTGTTAGAGCTACTTTAAAAATCCAAATCACACACACACAATGTAGATGCCATGTGTTACATGGCTGTATTCACTTCATTTAGTGTAGATTAGTCTGATAAATCAAACCCTCAAATTTGTGTTGATACTAATGGATGATATGTGGAGATGATGTCATCACCTGTTCATTAAAATGTGCAATTTTGCTGCTTGCAAATCATTCCGGAACAAACCTGTTTACACTTTAGGCACATACCAGTAATTGGTAACAGCACTATCTAGAGCGAAATTTAAAATGGCCACAGGATAGATGATTGTGCTATTCCATGTGGATTTACAAGTCACCAAACATAGAATTTGCTCCAGAAATATAATGTACATGTCACCAGAAGAACCCTTCAGCTGATGGTAGCTCCACAGCCCTGAGAAATACCGGTAAGTGTATATAATGTACACCCATGTGTACAGCCAGAATTTGCTGCAAATAATTACAGCTTTTAATGAATAGGTGATTTCAGCCCCTAACCTGAAAATTGATACCATCATGGGTGAAGGGCTGATATATCGTTTTAAGATACCTTGGCTATATTCATTTCCTTCAGTTTAGATGCCCAGTCTACATTCATTCAGTGTAGATTCCATATGTTACAAGGCTGTATTCACTTCATTCAGTATAGATACCCTGGCTAGATTCATTTCATCCAGATAGATGTCCTGGCTATAGTCATTCAGTGTAGATGCTATGTGTTACATGGCTATATTCACTTATGTTACTATAGATGCCCTGTGTTACCTACAGATTCGTACAACACTGTGTTGTTTGAATGGAGGATTTTCCAAAATGGGGAATAGAAGTATTACATGGTGTTCTTTGAGAATGAATGGGAATGTATAACATGTTTAATTCTCTGAGGGGGGCCCTGAGTGGCTGAGTGGTCTAAAGCGCACTCCGTTACGGATCACTGCCATCTCACCTCTGTCTGCGTGGGTTCGAATCTAGGATTCGGCGAATGTGGCTATGTGAGAAAGTTTGCCAGTAGCTTCTCGTGGGTCGGTGGTTTTTTCCGGGGATTTCCTGGTTTCTTCCTCCACCATTAATACTGGCCGCCATGTATAGCCTATCGTGTGCTGAAAAATGGCGTTAAGCCCCACAACAACAACAACAACATAATTCTCTGAGCTTTTAGTAACTGGTATTTTGAAAATTGATTGTCCAATACATTTTTTTTCTTCTTCAGCTGATATTTAACATGCAGTGATCTTATTCCCTAGGAATGTTGTATTTGTCATTTCTAGATGCATTACCTGTTGATAACTATTCATTTGTGTTTATCTGTATCTATTTCCGTAGTGAATAGTGGCATATTCATTATCCATAACATATAATGTAGCAGGTTCATGTTTTTTGTAAGTTTTTTATTTTAATAAGATGATACATAAAAATTTTGCATCCATCCAACCTTTAAAACTTTTTTGGAGAGAGAGAAAATAACATGAAGTCTATTTTTGTGAATAGGGTATTTTCCTTTGCTATCAGTATATCTTTATTGTAGATCTAATAATCTCAAACAAGAAGGCCAGGGTCTACACATCGACCTTGTGATTAAAGCATTGCTGCATAATGTGTGACCGTTATGGCAAAGGTCAAAAGATTGAGCAAGTATGTTAGAGAAATCAACTGACTTTGCCTCAACTGACTTTGCTTCATGATGATTTATTCTCAGTATGAATAAAATCCTTCAATGGGTTTAGGAAATTTTAGCACTTCAACCATAAGCTTGTCACATATTTTCTACCTTAATCTAAAATTTAAGGAGCAAGCGATCAATAATCAGAAGGAATTGCTTTAGCTTCATGATTTTTCAACCCAGATAAGAAGAAAATCCATCAAGGAATTTAGAAAATACAAGCACATGAAAAAACTTGAGTGAAAACTTTAATAGTGATTTTTTTGTGAATGTAGCTTGACCTTGATGTCAAAGGAACATGCATACATGTCACAGAATGATTTATGTCTTGACCTTGATGTCAAACAAACATGCATGCCTATCACAGAATGAAGTTACCTTGACCTTGATGTCAAATGCACATGCATGCCTGTGATGCAGTGCATTTTACCTTGACCTTAATGTCAGAGGACCATGCATGCATGTCACAGAATGACTTTTACCTTGACCTTGATGTCAAAGGAGCATGCATGCATATCAGAGAATGAATTGTCCCAGTTTCATAATGATTCCTTCCAAGTATGAAGAAGATTCATCCAAGGGAGCTTCAAAATATAAAAGAATGAAAGCAGTTTCAACCAAAATATTGCTGCAAATTTTCTATGACTCTGACCTTGATTCGAAGGTCATATGGTTGAGTGTATGTTGAATGAATTTTCACATTAATTCATATCGGTAATTCCATTGCACATTGAGTTTTTAATAACTGGTACTGTGAAGTGATTGTGTGATACATTTTGTTTTGTTTTTCCACTTTAACCTAGTTTAACAAGCAGTGTTCCTGTTCCCTAGGAATGACATATTTGTCATTAGCTGTTGTTTACTATTAATTTGTGTTTATCTATTTCTGTACTGAATAGTGGCATATTCCTTTTCTATCACATATAACAAGTACCAAGTTCCTGTGTTTTGTATGCATTTTTTTTCATAAGATGATCCATAAAAATTAATTATTCCTCCAACATATTGGGAGAGGGAGAAAGTAAAAAGAAATCTGTTTTTGTTAACAGGGTAGTTTCTACACAAAAGCTAAATCTTATGCAACCCATTTCTCTTTTGATTTGATACCCAGTCTTTGAATGGGGGAAGCTAACCCTTAATATAAGGTTCTAAAAAACAAAGGCCCCAGTTGGTGTATTTGGATCGGTTTGGGGATGAGGCAGGTCTTTGAGGTTTACTATTTTTCTGTGCTACCAGTATGTCTCTGTTGTAGATATAACGTAATCTCAAACAAGAAAGCCAGGGTCTGCATGTTGGCATCATGAGTAAAGCATTGCTGCATAATGTGTGACCTTTATCCCAGAGGTCAAAAGATTGAGCAAGCATGTCACAAAATAAATTGTCTCTGCTTAATGATGATTTAATCCTAGTATGAACAAAATCCTTTGATGGGTTTAGGAAGTTTATGCAAATGAAAAAATTTCAACCAAAACTTTGTCACAGTTTTACTATGACCATGATCTGGATCCAAAATTTAAGGAGCAAGTGATAAATGTCTCAAAATGACTTGCTTTAGATTTGTAATTTTTAATCTTGGATATGAAGAAGATTCATCATGGGACTTAGGAAATGTAGGCAAATCAAAAAACTTAAGTGAAACCTTTGATTGTTTTATGAATTGTACCTTGACTTGATGTCAAAGGATCATGCATGTCACAAACAAAATTGTCTCAGATTCATAATGACTCATCCCAAATATGAAGGAAATCCATCCAAGGAGTTTGAAAAATGTAAGGAAATACAAGCAGTTTCAACAGAAACATTACAAATTTTCCATGACATACCTTGACTTCAAGGTCATAGGGGTGAGTGAGTGCATGTAGAATGAATTGTCAGTTTCACATTAATTCATACAAAGTGTGATGATTTCCTTGCAGGGGGTGTAGGAAGTGTATGTGTAAGCAAATAAATGTAAAAGAAATCAAAAACCTTCATGCACATTTTCTATGACTGACTTTGAGCTGACAATTATAGCAGTATATAATGTATGTATTGTGAAAAATCAGCTCTTAGTATTTCCTTAGTATTTGAATTAATCCCTTTAAAGATTAAAATATCAGTATAGAGAAATGAACTTGGCCCTAAAATGCATACGAACATTGTTTAGTTCAGTCAGCTTTTGCTTGTTAAATAATTTTCTTGATATGAACACCAAAGTACAGTTAACTGAAACCAAAACATTGAAAATACATGAATATCTAGAGTTGTTGGAAGTTTTGTTGATTGTTATTGATACAGTTAATTGCAGATTTTAAACTATTTAGGCATGTATTTTTCATTTTCATATTTATTGAATGTTAATCCACATTGTCCTTGCTATACTTGTGTAAATATGCCCTTTTGTTGGTTATTTTTGGTGTTTTGGCATTGGAGGAACAAGGTGTGTGACTTGGAAGAGAGATGCCACACATAAAGAGAGGAAGAAAGCCCTACCAATCTGGGAAATAATGAGAATAATATTAAATGATATGTCTTTGTTCAGAAACCAGGCAAGACCCAAGGACCCATGCCGTGCCATCTCAAGGAAGGAATATTGCCAGAGAGTGAGCAGCACCATCCTGTTAGTGTGGAACAGTACCCTCTCAAGGGCAGTGTCCCAATGTAGGTGCTGATGAATCATGCCATCATCAGAAAGTAGATTATTTTGATCAGATAGTCCTGATGTGATCTCCATCATCAGATCCTTGTTACTGGACTGGTCTTTGCCAAGTGTCCAGGCTCAAAGCACCAGTCACCAGGTAGTGGAGTCCCATTATCTGTCTGAGGACAAGGGGGATGAGATGGTGGCATGTATGTTTCCAAGGGGGAAGGGATTGGATTGACATCTCTCCCCACATCTCTTCCCCAGACCCCTATATTCTCTTTCAACCCTATGGAATGGGACATCCCTTTCCAAATGTTAGTCTTCCTTCCCTTATTTTGTGCCATGGTTGTTGCTGCCTTGCCTGTCTCATCTCTGGCCAAACAAACAAACAAGGAGAGAGGCCAACACACTCCCCCAGAAAGAAAGGACACGAAGCGTGCTGATTCATCTAAAAGGTCTCCTAGCAAAGGTAGTCCCATTGCCCCCATTAGGGGCAGTGGGACAAGTATATCCTTATTCCATCCCCTCCTCCTTCTCAGAGAGACTGTCTGAGAGTAAGACCTGCCTCATTGCAGGATGACGATGTTATTTAGTTGTTGTAGATTCCAAGTTTGCTGAGGAACTGATCGAGTCAGCCAGAGGGCCTTCCTTTAGGTCCCCAGCCTTTTCCCACCGGTCTGCCCAGGCACTGAAGGAGGAAGAAATCTCTACATTTTACGAATTCGGTACATGAAGTTCACCACCTTCATCCCTCAAGAGTTGTGTCCAAAGCCTTCAAATTTTGGAGGATTAGAAGATTATTCCATTTTGGAGAGATAATCGGGGGCAATATCTTTTCACGACCTTCTGTTACATCTTCGATGGTGATCCTCAGAAGTTTTCTAGGAAACAAGTGTTTGCCAGGCAGCAAAGGGGATGGCCCGTACTCCCGTCTATGCAACGATTGCTTGTTTCGGCATCCAGCTATAAAGTACACTAACTGGTTTGACCCTTCAAATTTTGATACCCACCACCCCAAACCTCGTTGGACTCTGGCAGATCACAAATGGAGAGATTGTCGGGGACGGCCTCGCCTCGAAGTTAACAGGCATTGTACCTTAAGGCTTGGATGCTCGTCACCGTTGCCTCTCACGCGTCTATTTTTGGTGGCCACATTTATTCTGAAGGAGGAATCATTGTCTCTGGTGCCATATCAGAGCTTGCTGGAGGCTATAGCAAAGACTTCATGGCATGCTCTTTCCATGTCCATGGCGCTTTCAGCGTAGCTGCTCCACAGACATAGAGGGACTATAGAAACTTGAAGGGTCTTGCTGGACAACAGCAAGAACTTCCTAAGGGCTGCGCCTCTTGAGGTCGAGACTCTCTTCGGAAATTTCATCCCTACTGTGGTATCTTGGGACTTGAGAGAAACCAGCAACACCTATCTCTTGAAGCCGCTCCTTCCTATTGAAACAGGTCAAGAAGCGTGCCAACTGGACCACCCCTGGGACTGTGTCTTTCGGTCCAGGTATTCAAGAACGTTGAATGCTAAATGGAGGATTACATTTTGGGGGCTATGACGCATGGACTTGCGCTCTGGATAAGGTAAGCAGTGCAATAGTGGCAGGTAAGTATTAAATAATTAAATTTAGTTTTACCACGGCACTCTCCCCCCCCCACACACAAAAGTACAGTTTGCACAAATGGTGCTGATCCATTGTTCATTGTAACCATTTATTACTGAAATTACCAAAACTGCTAAATGACGTATGAAAAACGAGTCAGCAGAAGTTGAAACGATTTCCACAGAAAGCATCCTGGCACGAGGCCTTTAACTTTGCACAAATGATGCTGATCTGCCTTCCAATATGCCTGCCATTTCTAACGAACATTTACTCGGAAAAAATAACTGAGAAAGCATCGTGCTGGAACATTTATGGGAAAACTGCATTAGTACATGACTGAGTAGATGTCACATAGATGGTCAATTTCAGACCTACTTGGACCTCTCATTAAATTGTCACTGAAGGAAAGTTCTGAAATAATTAAGAACAGAGTTTTTGATTTATAGAAAAAGTAATGGTAGTTGAGTAGACAGAATTGTCTCTGCTTTATTACTTTGTCATTATAAGGTGGGAAAAATCCTGTTTGTTAACTTCAGATGTTCAAAACAGCAAGTCACTGTGTCTCATTCAGTGAGGTGCAACATCAGCACATTTCATTTTGCTCCTTTACAATTTTAGCATAGAGAATTAGTTACATGTCTGAAAAATTCTTCAGGATTGGAGAAATTGTCGTGGCAAACGGCAATACGGAAACTCGTTGATAAGTGTTTGCTGAATGATTGTATATGAGTAGCTTTATTTGAGCAATTGTGTGTATGTGTGCAACAATCGATTATACACAGGTGAAAGCTTGTTGAAATGAATTTGCATTTGATAAAAGTGTGCTGAAGTGAAATTTAACAGAATGCTTGACATGTAAGTTTCATCATGATGTCACTGTTTAAAAACAGTCATCTCCAGACTTTCGCATTGTATTGCTATCGATCCTCTGGAATTTGAACGCATGCATGACATCACCTCTTGGAAATCCACTGTTATGCAGCTACTGTTGCTTCAGCTGGCCAAACCATTGCTATGCTTAAAATTGACAAAATGTCCCAAAAAACTTGAAGAGCCCTTGAATTTGAAGTGTAGTCTCGAGAACTTTAATTTTGAAAACTTTGGTTAGATCCTTGAAACGACCGTAAATATGTTGAAACTTTGAATTTATCTGGGGGAATACAGAACTTTAAAACAATAAACTAAATCACTTTTTCATATCAGACTTTGTTATTGACGTTTTTTCAAAAATGTTGAATACATAAGTGGGACAAAATTCGGTGGATCACATGAAATGAATAATTATCAGATAAAGTAGCGCCTCTTTGCTGTAATGGCGCGCTAATTCTTCCTTCCTACTTATTATTTCTTCTTGTTATTTTTATTTCTTCTTCTTTTTCCTCTTCTTCTTCTTCTTCTTATTACTTTATTCTTCTGTACCTATATATGCAATGATAAAAAGCATAACGTGGAGTAAGTTCAGTTTCCCTAAGAAAATGTATCGGATTAAAAACTTAGAAATCCTTGAAGAATCATTGAAAAGAAACAATTCTAAGGGGGTTTATGAATCCTGGCCCCGCAGTAATCAGATTCTTTGGGTGTTGCTTGTGCATTTTAGTGCATCTTTCTGAATTTAGAGAGCATCTTCAGTTGCCCTGACGTCGGCTTGGTGTTGGAACTACTTTTTGATCTGTTGATCCCACTTGGAAAAAGTTTGGATAAGTTGATAAGGTTGCTTTAACTCTTGATTTGATGATTGAGTTTTTATGTTTAATGCAATAACGTTTTACCATGTTCTTTGATAAATATTGACCAAAATTCTAATATGACAAATCATAAAATAGGACATGATGCTTTACGTGATAGTTTGTTTAAAGTTTGGGACAGTTTCTATCTAGCACAGATCTTTTAGCGCAGTTTCACAGACATTAACAGTAGATTCATGAAACATACTAAGGGCATGCATCTGAATAAAGTAACATGATAAAATAAGAAGGTTACTGTGACCTATATATCGGGCTTCACAGACGGGTTCTTTTAATCAAGTCAGTTTATCAGAAGATATTCATGGTAGTTCAGAAAACTCGCTGAATAGATGCATATCTAAGATTGTATTTGAAGAGAGTTACTCTGGTCTACGTTTATGTTCTTTGGATTGGTTCACAGTTACATTGTAGTTGATGGATGGGTAATGAAATATATTGTTGATGCATTTTCATCGGGGGAAAAAAGATTTGATTGTAGGCTGAATTTTAAAATGTAAATGACGTCAATGAAGTTTACATTGGATCCTATTCATATTAGGTTTACGAAAGTTTATTTAAGGATTTATGCTTTGGAGTAGATTTATTTTTGTATGAAAATTGCAACTATGAAATACATTTTACGCCACAATGTTAATTGCATTATTTCGCCAGGAATATGTACTAGCCAAAAGAAGAAAACGTACTGAATGCAATAAATTGTGCTATGTGGCATATTGCGTTAGATGTTTACAGTACAAAACTTGCGTAACAAAAATTGATATGAAGCAGTGCATTGGTAACCCCTAATGTAATAACTACATATTACGTTGATACTGCTATTACATTATGTGGCATTATCAATTAAGAGATTGTTACAGACCCTATGTGGGTCAGTTAAATGGAAAGAAATAGCTTTTAGTCGCAACCAATTAAAAGTACTCTGAGCTAGCCTTTTGCACGGTATACGACACTTATAGTAGGGACCAACAATTTAATGTTCTGGGGCAGAGGCTTGACACTTGTTTTTTGTTGGTTTTTATTTAATTTCCGTCTGTCAAGAGCAGAAAAATATTATCTTAAATCTGATTTATACCAAAATACTACTGTGTTCTGTCGATTATATTTTTGAGATAAATGAAAATAAAAAATCTCAGCTCGAAAGAAAACCGCAGCTTCCCCCCCCCCAAAAAAAATTACGTACCATCTCTTCTATGTTAATGTCAGTTGTTGTATAAGCTGTAATCAAAATGAAAGACATTTTGCTGACGTTAGAGAGTTTGTTGATTAAAATAGGTCGTGTTAACAATGAAGCTTACAATTCACTAACTTCACTATTGATATAATAGGCAGACAAATTGAATGGGATGCCAAAATCCAGGCAAGATATTTATTATAGAGGGCCAGTAAACATAAAAAACACAAAACAAACAAAAAAATGTTTAGTGGACTTGAGAAATTACGTACAATTCAAACAGAAACCAACTGCTGTACTAAAAATATTTGGATGATTTTCAGTCTGACAAAGAAATACGTGTACTTAACATATTAACATACGCTAGTAATTAACTAAATAGTACATTTTATTTTTTATTTTATATCGGAATTTTTTCCAAAAGTAGGACTTGGTCCGAATATCTTTCACAACGTCCCTTTTGGCCACCACACTGGCATACGTAACACGTGTCAAAAATGTGATTAAATGATCATAAATATATTTGTAATATTAAAAATTAATCTGTGACGAATACGACAGTTTTGTAAACAAAATATGTCTAGTTGGTCCTGAATGGAAAAGGTACCGCTTGCACATGCAGTATGGCCGCCACTACGGTCACCTTGAAAATCGTGTCATCGATATTCTTCCCGAATTGATGGTCGTATCAGCATGGAAACTTTTGCTAAATGACTTACCATTATATCTAGTTGGTCGTAAAAGAAAATGATACTAATGTGACTTCAAATATGGCCGAAACAATAGCCTTCATGAAAATCTTGTAATAGCCTTTTCTTTATGATGGCTGGTCATATCTGTATTGTGGGTTTTTTAAAGTAAAGACTTCTTCATGATGCCTAGCTGGTCCTGAATAGAAACGGTGTCAATCTGATATACAATATGGCCGTTACAGTGGCTATCTTGAAAATCTTGTCACCATTGCCGAATGAATGGTCATATTAGCATGGAGTTTTCTCTGAAAGACTTTTCTAATGTCTAGCTGGTTGTAAATGAAAGTGGTTCCGATCTGATTTCCTATATGGCAGCAACAGTGGTCATCTTGAAAGTCTTGTTATGGCTACTTCTAGATGACTTATCGTATCAATATTATGCGTTCACCAAAAGACTTCTTATGATGTCTAGTCGGTCCTGTACGGAAATGGTGCCAGACTGATATCCAATATAGCCACCGTGGCAGCTGCCTTGAAAATTTTGTTACTGTTCTTTCTCCGAAAAAATAGAGACATATAAACATGGGGCTGAACCAGAAGAGTTTTTATGATGTCATCATTTTGATCTTAAATGATGTCTTGTGTGTCCTAAATGAAAATAGCTCCAATATGACATCCACAGCTGCTAAACTGAAAATGTTATTGCCGTAGAATACCAGCGATGGTTTCAACAGTTAAAAAGAAGAAATGGACTAATCTTTAATTCTTGGAAATTATTTTTTACCAGTAAGCGTCAACCTCTTTTAAGGACTCTTGTTTTTTGGTCAAATAGTTCGTTGTTTTCATGAGCGATTTTCTTGAACCATTGAAAAATAACGTCAAGAAAATGCCCTACGTGTCGAAAGGATTAAACACTACCTCCTCGAACCCGATAACGAAAGTATAAATAATCGTCAAAAATTATTTAGGTGAAATGTGTCAAGGTTTCGATTAAGCAGTAATGACATCTTGTCTTTACTGGATAATTATTCTGTTCATGCACATTTACAGTGTTTGTAACAGGGGTCTCAAACTCAAAGTTACCGCGAGGGTCATATTACGATTATTACATTTGCCCGAGAGACGCATTAGTGAAACCTTTTCATACAGCGAAAGCGGCTCATATAAAATATAGCCAGTTCAAATGCTGGAAGCAAGAGGTAAACGATGTGACATTCGAATTTTTATAAAAACTGGCTGGCTATGAAGACAAAAATTTGCATTATTGATTATTTTACAAATTCCGGGTGTCGTTGCGGCCCACGTGAAATAACTCCACTAGCCGCGTGTTTCAGACCCCAGTAGTAAATGTTAAGGCAAAACCTTAAGTCACAGTGCTGCGAACAAACAGCAATCATGATACAATCATAAATTATCGAGACATATAAAATATATTTGCATTCATTCGAACAACATGCAGATAATGTGATCTATTGCAAAATATTGTGTGGGGATCCCCCAAACTGCCAAAAGAAAATGGACACATTTCTGCAAAATAAATGATAAAACACGAAGATATTCTCATTCGTCTCCATTGAATAAACACCATGATGCCCTTGTATAATTTAGTAATCATATATATTTTGCAGTATTTTCGTTAAGAGTAAATTTGAAGTAGACTATGCCGTCTGAAAGCCAAGCCAGTGGCAATGTCCTTCTTGCGTCTCGATATTCTAATTGTGTCAGACATAGGATGTTCGCAGTAAAATGCCATTGGCTTTGAAAACATGGTAATTAAAGTATAACACTCACTTCGAAATGCCATGTTGCACTTTTTAAGATGCTTCATGAATTTGTGATTTACATCTCCGAACACGTAACAAACTACATATTTTCTTTTCCTGTGCGGAAAGAAAACGAACTGCTTGTGACAAACTAGATTAACTTAAAGCCCTGAGGTTGTGTCATTGTTTTGGTGCCATCTTCAAGATCAAAGCTGCAGACTTTGAGCTTTTCAACAAGCTCTTGCCATCAACTAATGTGACAGTAATGTGAAATAATGGGTGCTTTGAGTATGTACAACTTTGCCCCTTTGTTATGGAATTTTAACCAGTTATCTGGGTATTCAGCTGTAGTAATAAAGGGTTAATAATGCATAAAAGGAAAGAGCAAGCAAACTTGCTTTCTGAAGATTTCATTTTTAACACAACTTTACATTAATTTAAAGATGCCACACAATTTGATACCAAAGAACTCTCATATGCGTGCTCTTCCTTCATGTTTAAGTTAAAGTTGTTTCGTCTAGCTTCCATAGCAACCAATCATATTTGACATTAACTAGGTAGAAACTCCTTTTACTGTTTTTAAAACTTTAATGGCCATTTATATAAATATTTACAAAAACGATATATATATATATATATATATATATATATATATATATATATATATATATATATATATACCGCTCCGGTGGCCTAGTGGTT